>JBBPDI010102857.1:0-10465 GCA_037974545.1 Cucumis variabilis
TATATAATAATAAAGTCAGTCAATCAATCTCAATCAACTAAAATTATTTGCAAACTTAAGTAGGAAAGAGACATTAGTGAAGAAGACGTGGGTAGTTTGTATAGTATTTTGGTTTGGTCAAACTCAACATAATCGTCCACTCTTCCAAGAGTACGTTGAAATTTTAAATAAAAATTTCCTTAAACTCTTTCCAAGGACTAGAGTCAAACCAAACTACTACCTTTCATGTCATGACACTACCTAGCGCACATGGGTGGGTGGCAGGGTCATAGGTGGTAGGGCCTTGGCCGCGTGCTGTGTTGCCCACTGCTAACCTCTTAAGAGGTTTTCCGCGTGCATCGGGCATGCCTGTGGCTAACCTCATGCACAGACACATCACACGTCTCACTTGGCTCCATACCTGGTGTCTCGTGCAGCCCTTCTTGCGTGTTGCCTTGGTCCCATGCACCTCGCTCACAAGTCGTGTATCCAACGCCAACCACCATGCACAATAACCTCTTTGTTCCCAAAACGCTAACTCATCTCGCCTAGCATGCATAACACTGACCTACTACCCATAACTTAAATTTTTATCTAGAATACATTATTTGACTTTGAAAAATCATAACTTAGAGTCCATAACTCTTTTTCTTAAAACTTCCTTCTACAAAGTTGCTCTAAATTGTCTTAGCTTTTTACTTTGCATTTGCGAAGGAAAATTCCAAGTAATGAATCCTGTAACCCTCTAGAAGTTCATCTTGCTCAGATTCACCCGAAAAAAGATCTTCTTGCCTTGCTAATCAAAACACAAACCTCCTTGGATCCAAAACGCGTCGTCCCTCACAAACTAGACACAATTTCTGAATTTTCAAGACTAATTTGAGTAATTTTGAAACAGTGAGTTGTGAAAAACTCGTTGTTGAAGTTAGCTATTTATAGAGAGCCTTGCATGAACATATTTTGGCACCTCAACCTTGCTTAATCCACTCTTAAACCTCCTTAGGACACCTCAAACTATCTTTCCACCTCAAAATACATGTTAATAATATTAAGACACTTGGATTTACTTTAAACTGCTTGCTTTAAGCTTGCCACATGTATGTCCCAAGCCCCTTGACAAGTCCAAAACGCCAAGACCAAATGCCAATTAACCTCTAACCAAGCTTTCTTGCCTATACAAAACACTCAAATAACCTCTTAAACTACTCTTCTCGCCTAACATCTTTCAACTTGACAAGCCTTCCAAAATGCCTTACACATGCCTAAAACGCCAAGTAACCTCTTTAGAGGTTCTTTTCTTTTCCTTGGTCGTCCAACAAACACTCTTTAGAGGTTATATGACCTCTTTGGCTGCCCACACTAACCTCTAAACGCCAATATGTCATTCCTTGATACTTAGCCAATATTTCCAAATTTCCTTAACTTTAACTTAAACTAAATTTTAAACTTTTCTCTCTCTTAAACCTAAACCTTAACATTTCTAGATATTTTAACTTCCTTTTTTCCTAAAACTTATTTTCTCTTATTCCAGACCAACTTAATAAATTTTAAAGGTTTACAAAATTTTAGGGTTTCACATGATACACGTTGGATGTCTAGGTAGGCACGCCTCCACTTGGTCGCAGAGATTGGCTAAGTTGGAGCGTGGTGTAACACACATGGCATTTTTGTTTTATTTTTAATTTTTTAAACTCCTTTTTGTATGGTAAAGAAGTGGTGAGCACAAAAGTTAGGTGCAACCTAGATTGCACTTAATCATTGCTCATACTAAGCTAAAGAAAATTTCTAACCACAATAGCATAAAAAAAAAAAAGCATACTACCTTTATTCAAAACTTTTCTCAAAAGTAGAGTTTAAGAGTTTTGTAGAGTTCGTGAAACAAATAGATATTAAAGTCTCATTTGATAACCATTTTTTTTTGTTTTTTATTTTTGAAAACTAAGGGTATGTTTGGGAGTGTTATTTGGAGTAGTGATTTTAGAAGAAGAGGTTTATATATAAACCTCACAATTAATTTTGTAAAAATGATTTTTTTAACAATCAAATTTTTGTTTGGTTCAAACTTGTGAAAGTGGTTTTTAAATACTTCAAAATAATTTTGAATTACTATATGTTTGGTTCCAAGAGTGATTTTAAAACTTACCAAAATTTTATATTTGAAAATTATTTAACAAATTAGTTTTAATAATATATTTTTTTAAAATGTTTTAATTAAAAAGTTGGCCACCAAGGTGGTGGGTGGTGGTCACTGAAAAATGGTGATTAGAGGTTGGCAGCAGTAGTCGTTAAAGTTGATCAATAATGGTTATTGAAACACGCGACAGTTGGGTGGAAATGATTATCGGGAATATGGTCACCCGAAGTTCTAATAAATATCTAATTTATTGGAAGTTGTTCATGTCGTTGCTGAAATGCGATTGTCCAAAATTAATTGGTGGTGATGCTAGAAAATATTGATCTGAGGTTGGCGACAATGGTTGCATGAAGTTGTTCGAAAGCTATCACAAAAAAACAGTTGTTGAAAATTGATCGACAATGGTTCCAAAAAGTAGTCACCAGAGGTTGACTGGTACTTGCAAAAAAATGATATTTAGCAGTCGCCAAGAAACAGTCAACATAGATGTGATCAAAGGTTGACTGACGACCGTCGTAAAAAAAACTATTATTGGAAGTTTTTCAAAGACAACTCAATGGTCGTCAAAAGTTTCCTGGTGATGGTTGTCAGGGTAGCAATCATCAAAAGTTTTCTAACAGAAATTGTGAAAAAAAATAATCGAAAATTGGCCAACAATTGTTAGATAAGTTTAATAAATAACTAATTTTATTAATTTATTTTAATAATTTTAAAAAATATTGGAGGTGATTCCCTTGCAATCACCAAAGAAGAATCACTTGATCATTAGTGATACTTCAAAAATCAATTTAAAGTGATATTTTTTATTTTTCTAAATTCAATTTTATTTTGAGTAAACACACACTTAGTTATAACTAAATCTACCGTTGTAACTCGAGTTAATAACTAGAGATACAATTGGGAGAACATGTATAGCAGTAAATCACAAACACACAAAACTTTGTTAATCCAGTTTGATAACAATGCACCTACGTCCGAGGGGTCTTAGACCCAGATAAGAGTATATTTTGTCCATCATATAATTGATCATTACAAAGTTATGACTCAAAAAACAACACTTTACTCTCTACTATGTTGATTATTGACTAACTTAATAATCTA
Source organism: Cucumis variabilis (assembly GCA_037974545.1). Lineage (NCBI taxonomy): Eukaryota > Viridiplantae > Streptophyta > Magnoliopsida > Cucurbitales > Cucurbitaceae > Cucumis > Cucumis variabilis. The sequence goes on from JBBPDI010102857.1 coordinate 3,215, forward strand.
AACCATGCAAAACATAAGAAGCATGGATCATAGCATTATGGGAACAACTCCCCCCTTAATCAATACACATGAGCAATCTTAGCATCAACTTCTTTGATAGTTATATCTCAATAGTCTTATACTTCAGGTACAGTTTATAGGTACTTCAAGAATATCTCCAAAAAGATGTCCGAAGCTCTTACTGTAATCACCAATATATTCATCCAAGGCCCAAAAGCATAACGATCACCTCTCTCATGCTTTCTTGTTCCAACTTATACGATTTAAGATCTTCAACAATATTTAATTAAAAGAAATCCAAACCACCCAACAATATAGGAGTATCATAACAACCACAAAAAAATTGTAATTAATTTAACTCCTAAATAAAGGTAATGGACCATTTTTTTAACATATTTTATTGTCAAACATGATTGTTTTAGATACATGTCAAAATCACTTCCAAACACATCCTATGTGAAGTCTATAAACACTTCTTGCACTACTAAAATATCTTGTTTGGATTGGTGTAAAAAAAACTCTTATTTTCATACATCTACTTTTTAACCAAATTTTCAAAAATCAAGTCAAAATTTGCAACTCAGAAAAGTAATTTTTGTTTTTGAAATTTGGTTACAAATATAACTCTTTAGGAGTGAACAAAGGAACCCAAAAAATCTAGCTGAGCAACAGAACTGACATTAGTTGACTGATTTTATATGAAGGATGGTTGACATTCAATTTTTTTTTTAAAATGTTGCTATATATTTAATTATTATTCATAAAATTGTCACCAACATATGTGTGTGTGTGTGTGTTTTAAAATGTTGTTATAGACTTAATTATTTTGAATATAATTGTTAGCTATATTTGCAACTATCCCTTAAAAAGCAACCATCGAACAGTAGGCCAAAGAAATTGAAATATACCGACTGCATTGATCGAAGCTTTACAAAAAGATGCTTTAGATGTTATCCTACCCTCATTAATTAATATGTTTTTTGGAAATACTAAGGGTGCGTTTGGGGGAGGAAAAGAGTTGTGGGAGAAAATGATTATGATAATCCTAGTCTTATGGTAATATGTGTTTGGGGAAAGGAATATGAATGGTAGTGTTATGATAGTATGTGTTTGGAGGAGGAATTATGATAGTAGTGTTATGATATTATGTGTTTGAGGGAATGATTATTATTGTAGTATTATTATAATATGTGTTTGGGGAAAAGGTTATAATTGTAGTGTTATTATAACATGTGTTTGAAGGAAGGGTTATGAGTGCAGTATTATGATAATATGCATTTGGGAGGAGAATTACGTTAATGGATTTGTGATATTTTTTAATAAAATAACCAATATTAATATACGTTGTAGATATCGTATTTTGTCCTATATTTTTATTTATTTATTTATTTTTATTTATTTATTTATTTTTATAAAAGAATTTAAATTTAATTTTAATTTTTAAATTTTAATTTTTAAATATTATGTTTTAAAAAAAATGAAAACAAAAACAAATTTAAAAACATAATAATAAATTAAAATAAAAAATAAAAAAATGTTTGTTTTTTCTCTTTATTTTTTCTCAACCACCCCTTATTTTTGTTTTTCTTCTTCATCACGTTTATTCAGTCTCACTCTCCCACTTTCTCCTACTCTCTCACTCTCCCACCTTCTCCCATTTTCTCTCCGTTCTTTCACTCCACTTCACCTAATAATTAAAAAAAAAAAAACTATCAACCTTGCCCTATAAAAAGAGAAGGATGATATTTTTTTAAGAGAGTTTTTTATAGAGATCGATCAGAGATTTTGAGAGGAAAAGGTATTTCCATTTGGCGGTGATTTGGAAGATTTTGAAAGGATCGAGAAAGAATAAGCAAACTTGTTTTGCAAGTAAGTTTTTTAATTTAAGTCAATTTAATGATAGTTAATTCATTGCCCATTTGAGGTCTGTGTTAATTCTTCATTCATTCGTTATTTATATTTAAATTATTTGGCACCCATTTGCCGTGTGTTTTAATTCTTTATTTGTTATTTACATTTGAATTATTTGGCACTCATTTGCCCTCTGTGTTAAGTCTTCATTTGTTATTTATATTTAAATTATTTGGCACCAATTTGTGTGTTAATTTTTCATTTTTTATTTACATTTTTTGCATCTGCCTTAATTATTTGGTACCCATTTGCGCCTATAAATTTTAATTATTTGGCATCCCTTTCCTTCTATATAATCTTTTAGTAACCCATTTGGCTTTTGTATCATATTTTACTATCTCATTATAATATTTTATTGTCCCTGTATAATATTTTAGTATCCCTGTATAATATTTTACTATTTCATTTGGTTGTTGTATAATGTTTTAGTATCCTAATCGGCTCATGTATAATATTTTAGCTCCTCTATAATATTTTTAGTATCCCATTTGGCTCCTGTTTAATATTTTAGTCTGTATAATATTTTAATATCCTTACTGTTAATTATTCATTTTAAAGGTTAATTAATTAATCAGTATACTAGTATACTGCATCTTGCAATAATTATTTAGCATCCATTTGGCTACTGTGATATTTATTTGCATATTGCAGTAATTATTTAACATCCATTTGGCTAATGTGTTATTTATTTGTATCTTGCATTAATTTAGCATGTTGGCCTACTTTAATTACCCATTTGGCACTGAGCAATTCATTATTTGCATCTGCATTAATTAATTAATTAACATCCTTTTAATTATTTAGCACTTATTTGACATCTGGGATAATTATTCATTGAACATCTTGACATCATGCCTCAATTAATTATGACATCATGCGCTAATTAATTACCCAATTACCCTGCCTGACTTGTTTTGATTAATTATTTCGTATCATTAGTTTGCATTCTGGCATGTATCCCATTTATTTTTTGTATTTATTTTATGTATCTCACTGTATTATTTTATCTCACCATATTACCTTATTTATTTCATAAGTTAACATTTTTTTGTCATTATTATTATTTATTTATTTTCCAATTTGAAATAAAAATCTAAATTAGAGAAAAAGTATTGTTTTTTTTATGAATTTTATAATTTAAATTCCATGAATACATGAAATTTCTCAATTTGAAATTTAATCGTCTTTAAATTATAAACACATTTTCATATTTAAATTGAGACTGAGTAGTGTTTTCTATGAATTTATTAATTCTTAGATACATGAAATTTCTCATTAAACACCTATGATGGAGATTAAAATATCAAAACTTGGTATTTTAATATTCTTGAGGTGAATAAAAAAAATATCTTTTAAAACAAAAAAAAAATTCATTTTTCTAATGGCTCCTATGCCACCTATAATTATCAATTCATGCTTAGATTTTATTTTCTTCGACGTGAATTGATATCCATAAGACATTTAAAAAAACTAAATAAAAAACTTTTTTTTTGTGAACCCCTATAATTTAGTTTTAAAAGATAAAATTTAGTAACCATTTTATAGATGTTGTAGGGTGCTAACACCTTCTCTACACACAACTCACTCTCAAACTTAAATCCCAGGAATTTACGTAGACCATATTTTTTTCTTTGGGTGACCAATCACACCTTAATATGGTTTGTGGCGACTCCAAAATTATTTATTCATTGATTGCGACATATGTATTTATAGTAAATCATATATTTTTTTAAATAAACAATATTAATATATGTAATTATAATAAACTATATTATGACATGAAAGCGAACATATTAGTGCCATTAATAGTAACTGACATTGGGATGTTGTGAATGCATGTAGTAGAGACTCAAATTCGTGTTGGTCCATTAGAAATTCTAGATCGACACCTTGTTGGAAAAAAACAGCCTCACGAAAGCGTTAAAAACGAAATTGGTTAACCTAATCACATACTTTGAATTTTGGTTTATGGATCTTGAAAATTTATTCAAATCATAATTTTCCTATGTAAATTTTTCGAAGCCTCCTTGCGAAAAAGATAGTAATAAAGATACAATGTAGTTAACTGGGTCATTTATGATTTCCTTTAATACCTTGTGATATGAAAAGTTTTTAAAACTGATTGTCTATGTGAGAACTTGTAAAAGTATTTTCCTATATGTTATACTATTGAACTAGTTACACATTTCTATAATCTATATCGCAGTAATGTGCATGTAATATGATTTTTTTTCTTATAAAGTTTTTTTTATTGCACCAACCTAATTTGCGTCTTAGTCCCTTAGACCTATATTGACGTTTTACAGATTTATTGATTAAAAAATATTTTTTTAAATTTATGATTCTACATGAAATTCATGATGAAATAAAAAAATTGTTCAAATTTTCCAAATATGATGTTTACAAAAATTTGAAGTGTTGAGTTTAGAGACAATATATGGTATGAAAACATTGTTATTTTCTGAAGTACATATATTTTTAAAAATTTTCGCACAAGTAAAGTTGCTTATGAAATTTAAATACGAAAATAATGAAATTGGCCATTTGTATGTAATAGCAATTTACCTCAAACTTATGCAATGCAAAAACGACCACAAAAAATGTAAAATTACAAACTAGATCAAAAAATGAGAAATAGTCATTATAGTTCTAAATGACCATTAAAAAAAACTCTTAAAATTGTGCCTGAATTGTTAGGAACATATTACAACAATGAATAAATAAATAAAATTATATATGCACAGCATTATGAAATTACACGTTTAAAATCGTAGTACCTCGTGAATGACTTGTTTAAGTGGTACAACCTAAAAATATTGATGACATAAATTAGAAAATACTCTATGAACAAATTTTGGAAATTAGAAATGTTAATAAAGAATCAAAAGTTGTTTAACATACGGTTGCCTTACACGATATTTGCCCTTAAAAATTCATAACACCATACGATTAAATATAAGCATAGAAAAGTAATGTAAAGGAAAAGAAGTAGCCTCAAAGTAAAGAAATTCATGCAAAGGAATTCACGAAGAATGACATTGCACTCGAATTTCGTAGTCGAAACAATGTCATCAAAATTAAAGGTAGAACAAGCAAATACACTATCGTGTGTATGGAGAATTTCTTCATCATACACATGATTTAAAAGAACAACAAAATGTTGAAGCATATAAACTAAACAGAGGGATAAAAGTGTATGGAAATAATATTCTATCAATTCATAAAACGAACAATGAACATGAAACTATGGACCTAAGTAGAGCGGGTATGTGAAAAAATAAGAAATCAGAAGAAATAGAGGCTATTACGAAAAATAATGAATCATAACAAAAATGTAAAAAAAACCATAAAAAAGCACAGTTCAGAAGCAAAGATCTATTACAGATTTGGGGGGGTGACAATAGAAATGTCTTTTTTTCCCTTTCATATTGTATACGTGGAAGTAAATTATGAACAAGCAATCAAACAAACATCTTAGGTGCTTCAGTGAAACGAATTCGAAGACATACATCAAGATAACATCCATCAAATATTTGGTGAGGGGGTCGAAACCAAAGACTATACATTAAAATGAACAAAATAGGTATGGAAACAATATTCAAAGAAATTAGAAAACTGATAGGTATTGTGCAAAAAAATTATGTTAAAACAGAATAAGAAGAAGCAAGGATGAGAAGATTAATGCAAATTAATGTGAAAAAAGAAAGGACAAATGCCACAAAGATTAATGCAAATTTGAAAGAAGGAATCAGAGTAGGTACAAATTATTTTTATGTTCATCATCAGCTACGCATACCTTTCCAAAGGAGCGGCCATCCCTGTCATGCTCCATCGATGGGCCTACCGGACTCTTTCGTTCAACACATGGTACTTGGGTGTAGCATCTGTCATTTAAAGCACCGTTTGATGGAAACAAAAGCGCGACAATGTCAAAATCGGAGTGGAAAGGCACTGTCGAAGTGGCAAGGGGAAGTTTGACACCGATCTGTTACAACAAAGCCCTTAATCGAAACATAGAGAGGATGGATTTGGTTTCGAAAGCAATGCACAGGAGCGACAACCCGTCAGCGAAACCACAGAGACAAAACTTTTTCATATTGGAGGCAACGTGCAAACGCAGCCATCAACGAAAGAGAAGTTTGGTTTCAACGAAGGGAAAAAGAAATCGGGGACGAAAACGAAACAATAAACATTTGTGGGAAAATACACCATATAGGTGTGGATTTAAAGATAAAAAAAGGGAAAACTCATTTAACCATGTATTTTAGGAAGAGAAAATAAAAATGGAATGGAGAAGGACGAAGAATACGTCATAATGGAGAAGGAAATCTGATGGAATAGAGGAGGGATTACGGAGAAAATCGAAGGATTATGAATAGAATGAAGAAGGGTTGAGGGGGGTTATGGGAAGGGTTATAAAGGGAAAGAGAGGGAATATGGGGGATTAGGATAACCCTAATCCTCACTTATGATAAACTGAGGTCCAAACAAGGATTCAGCTTTTGACCCAATCCTAATCCCCCATATTCCCCACCCCAAACACACCCTAATGCGCAAACTTGATCTTTTAAAGAAACAGATTAAAACAATGTGACCAGCAGTAGGACATGCACGCACACACACACATATATATAAATTATTGAATTTCCATCCTTACTTCCGATGGTCAATTTGAATTTCCTTACTTCCAGTGATCAATCTTGATCCAAATCAATAATCAATAAATTAAGAATCTTAATTCAAATTGATGATTAAAGAATCTTAATTCAAATTGATAATCAAAGAATCTTAATCTAAATTAACATTGAACATAAATTATTAATTATCCAGTGTAACGACCTAACTTTTCTAATCAAGTCGAAGTCATTAATTTCAACAAAAGACCTTGATTTACACAAAAATACTAAATTCATTTGGAACCGTACTCTCAAAGAAAACAAATTTAAGTTCGGGCCCTGTTTTTAAATAACAAAAACTTCCAAAGTAAAGCTTACAAGACATCGGTTCGTGAACTCAGTTTAACCATAACATTTTCTAAACAATCTCAAGTGCTAAAAGAAACAAAAAATCAAAACATTAAGCGAAAGCAATTTAAGAAATCCTCTATGGCAATCACGCCTCCTACTCGTCCCTCGTCAGTCTGCCTTCCTTGTTACTTTTGTCTGAACAAGTTAAACATAAAAGGATGAGTATAAACATACTCAGTAAGAGACCCACTACTGGGCCCGTTAGGGAAAAAATAACTATTAACTTCCTATTGGGGTACCCTACACAGTCACAGTCTTGTGATCCCGTAGGATACACATAATCAGTCTAGTGCTCCCGAAGGATGCACATATC
>JBBPDI010102873.1:0-10465 GCA_037974545.1 Cucumis variabilis
ATCTAACCTTGATCAAGTTTGATTGTGGAGTGACTCAATTTAGAACAAGATTTCCCAAATCTTGCTTCTAGATCTTCCATCTAAGAGATAATCTAATCCTAACTTTCTCTTGGTTAATCTAAATCAGTATAAGGAGGTGTTAGTTTTTTACTTCAAAGGTTCCTAGTGTGTTAATAGCTTGGATCTTTGGATTGAGAATTAGGATTGTCTTATTAACGGCAGCGGAGCAGCGTTCCTCATGTGGCTGGCGGTGATAAAATTTGCGTTCAGTGGTTGGCCATCGAGAGGGTTAGAGAGAGTAAGCAAGATGATGTCACGACGGGGGGTTTCACTCTACAACCAAAGATTCATAATATTCATTCCTCTATTTCCCTTCCATTGGGGTTGTGGCATGAACGGCTATATATATATATATATACTTTTAATTATGAATAATAATTAAATAAACAACAACGTTTTTAAAAATTTTCAAATATAACAAAGTTTAGCGACAGACTCCAATTAAGACAGTTATCAATGATTGACCAATATTTTTAGTATGGTCTATCATTAATAGATCACAATGTGTTTATCGTTTCTTATACGTTTGTGATTAAGAAATCATGTACTACGAAAAAGAAAGAAATAAAAATACATAGCTTGTTAAAAAAAAAAGTTAATATTTAATGAATATATATTACACCAATTATTAATCAAATTTGTGCACATAGTGCTTAAACTGTTAATCTTGCAAATAAATTTGTAGCATTGCCTAGTCCAAATGACTTTGCAGATATATCAATTGAACAACTTTTTTTTTAAAAGGTAATGATAATATTATACAACAACACGGAGGACCTCACAGCCTCAGGCCAAGGCACAAGAACGAATAACGCTCACACAAAGAGAAGAAAAGAAATAAAACCAAGCTAGACAACAACCTAAAACATAGAAGTCGGACTATAACAACAAACCCAAAGAGAAAGAAGAAAAAAAACCTACAGATCGGGGAAAAAGCACAAACACAATGTTGGGAAGACAAAGTTGCTTGTGAACGGGCACGTGTAACTCACGCGCGTCTCCCAAATTCTCTTAAGTTTTGTTCGTTTGCATGTTGTAACTAGTTGCTCCTATCGATTATTGTATTTGAATGGATTAATTCATCTCCTTCATGTTGATTTCTTATCGGCAAAGAGGTGGTAATGTTTCGTTAAAAATTGAATCGATCTTCAGTGGTGGTAAAAGGTGGTCAAACCCTAAGCAGGTGTCAGAAAAACTAGGTTATTACGTTCCATTATTGATCGATTAAGGCTGTATTCGATTATTTTCGTTCAAGTTTAGTTTGCTGGTGGTGTTATTTGCTCTATAATCTGCCTTCGTCACTTTGAGAAGAATTTAAGATAGGGTTTTACATTCAGATCAGAGAGGCTTTCATTTGTTCGTGAGAGTTCTTACTTCTCATTTACAACAGTTTAACTCAGATCTTAGTATGCCAAGATGAAACATAATTCCAGTGAAGCAGAGGCGGCGAAGAAACGAGTGATAACCGATCTTCAACGCGTTCATGATAGGGCGACAATTGAACGTAGAGGTACGGCGAGGGATGACCTAATTTTGAAGAAGAAGCAGTCTGAAACTGAACCAATCTTCATGAACCGGGAATTAAGTGTGAACCAACTTGTTGATTGTAGATCTCACCCAGACATTGGGCCGGATAGAAGGGAGACTGAGAAAGGTGAAAAGGGGGTGCCTATGGATGGGCCAGAATTGAAGGATGGACCGGTTGGTAAATTGAAGGTTGGGCTGGCGGCAAATTTGAAGGTTGGACCGGTGGATAAAGGGAAGTCTACTCCGTGTCAAGTTGGTGGGCTGAATCCAGAGCCAATTTTGGAGTAGATTGTAGCAGATTGTGGGCCGGTTGGATCAAGAGAAGTAAAGGGAACAAAAATTGGAGGTAAAGACCTATCCAAAAAAGTGCTGAGAGCATCTTCATGGGCCTCTTTATTTGGGTCTTCAAGTAGCAAATCGTTGATCTATACTCCCCCTTCCAAAGTAGGGGAGAATTTTGTGGTTATTTCTACAAAAGAAGTCATTGACCAAGGTGTTAGGGTGTGAAAGAATTCTCTTGTTGGGAAATTAATTGATGCCAAATTGTCGTATCAAGTTATTTATCGTCTTATAGAGAGGATATGGGAAAGAGTTGAAATGCCAATAATAACTCTTATGAAGAACGGCCTCATATGCTTTCAATTCAATAAATCAAATTCGATAGACTGGATTTTGTCCCGAGGCCCATGGCATCTTGGCGGTAAACCCATGCTCCTTTATAAATGGTCTCCAGGTATCGTCCCTGAATCCTTTGTCTTTGATTCTGTTCCAATGTGGATTAAACTAGGGTGTATACCTATGGAATTATGGACAGAAGCCGGTTTGTCGGTTGTCACAAGTGCCATTGGTAAACCTCTCTCCCTTGATCTTGCTACTAAAGAGAGACGTAGGTTATCATTTGCTCGTGTTTGTGTGGAAATGAATGTTGATAGTGCTATGCCTGCGGATATTATTGTTAACCTTAGGGGTAAGGAGTTCATTGTGACAGTTACGTATGAATGGAAGCCCAAAAAGTGTAATAAGTGTAGCACATTTGGTCATTCAAATGGTACTTGTCCTAAGAATGTTGAAAATACAGTCAATAATAAGGAAGTCATTAGCAAAGTAAGTCATAAAAAGGTGTCGGTTCCTCTAAATGGGGATTATGGTGATGTGGTGATGGAGTCCTTTAAACAATTGGAAGAAGGCGAGATAAGTAACCCTCAGTTGAGTCATGTAAAGGGCAAGGAAGTGGAGAAGAGAGATGAGTTTGCGGTTGTTGCAAAAAAGAATAGGGAAATGATCTCTGTTCGGGATAAAGGGAAAGATGGGGAGGTACCTATGTCTAATTCCTTTGGTAGTCTAATGGAGGTTGGTGAAGGAGACAAATGAGCCTTATCTATAGTGAATAGCTCGCCTCCTCCCCTAAGGGTAGAAGTTTCTGATTTGGTGCTCGTGAGAAAGGTCCGGAAAGGTAGCCCGAGGGGAGGAAAGCCCCTAGGAAAACTCATGATTAGTTGGTGTTCTTGGAATGTAAGGGGTCTAAATAGCCCTGTAAAGTGTAAAGCGGTGATGGAGTTTTTGGTCGTATCTGTGGTTGGTTTCTGTTGTATTCAGGAAACTAGAGTTAAGGAAGATAAGTTTGATTCTATCTCTACAAGATTTGGAGATTCGTGGGGTTTTATTTGTAACTACAACATGAGTGGTATTGGTCGTATGTGGGTCATATGGAAGCGAAACAGATTTACTTTTACACCTAACCAGATTACAGACCAGTTTATTTCAGTCCAGGTTACTGATTTGATCTCAGGGGAGTGTACTCATGTTCTTTGTGCGTATGCCTCTAATAATTATATTGAGAGAGGTGTTTTGTGGCAGGATTTGACTGAGATTTCTACTGATTGGAGAGGGCCAGGTTTGGTTATGGGTGATTTTAATACTATTAGAACTCACTCTAAAGCCTTTAGTGGTGTCCCTAATCCTAGGGAGATGGAGGAGTTTGATATGTCTATTCATGAGGCTGATCTTGTTGAACCTTCGTGCAAGGAAATTGGTTTATTTGAACTAGTAAGGTCCACAGCTCGGGTTTGATGAGGAGGTTAGATCGGATTCTGGTAAATGATCAGGGCTTCACTGCCTGGTCAAAAATGAGGATTAATGTCCTTTTGTGAGGCATCTCTGATCATTCTCCTATTCTTGTTTATCCTAATCACCAGCGGTGTCATCGGGTGGTCTCTTTTCGCTTCCTTAACCATTGGAATTAGGAAGCCTCTTTTTCGGATATTGTTTCTTCTGTTTGAGCCAGAGATTCTGAGGTTTCGCCTATTGTGAGTTTGGTGAAAAATTTAAGAAATCTCAAGCCTATCCTTCGTAGTCATTTTAGCAAGCACATCTGTAACATTAGTGAGAATGTTAGGCTTGCTAAGGATATCATGGATCAAGCTCAGAGAGATGTGGAGGCTAATCCTTTATCTGAGGAGTTGTGTAACCAAGCTAGTATGGGGAATTTTTGGAAAGTTGTTAGGGTGGAGGAAGCTGCTATGCGCCAGAAATCTAGAGTCAGGTGGTTGAAGTTAGGTGATCAGAATAATGCTTTCTTTCATCGGTCTGTTAGGTCACAGCAGAGTAGTAATGCTATATGCGCTGTTATTGATCAGGATGGTAATCGTGTGACCAACCATGATGAGGTGACTCAAGTTGCTATTAATTACTTTAAGAACAGTCTCTGTAAGCAAAATATTGGATACAGAGAACTCTCCCACTGTATTAAGAATATTGTTCACTTTAAATGGTCTGATGAGTGTTGCCAAGCTCTTTAGACTCCAATTAGAAGAAAGGAGGTGAAATAGGTTTCGTTCTCCATGGATAATGGTAAGGCTCCTGGTCCTAATGGGTCTTCTGTAGGTTTCTTCAAGGGAGCTTAGTCTGTTGTTGGTGAAGATTTTTGTGATGTGGTTCTCCACTTCTTTGAGACTAGTTATTTCCCACAGGGTCTTAATTCTACTACTATTCCTAAAAGGAATGGGGTTGACCATATGGAAGATTTTCGTCCCATTTCTTGTTGTAATGTGATTTACAAGTGTATCTCTAAGATTTTGGGGGATAGGATTCGTGAGTGGCTTCCCTCCTTTATTAGTGGTAACCAATCTGCATTTATTCCAGGGAGAAGTATTATTGATAATATTCTCAAGTCTCGCTTGTTGGGGGTTACCATACTAACTCAGGAAAGCCCTGATGTACTATGAAGGTTGATATCAGAAAAGCCTAGGATTCGGTTAATTGGGATTTTCCTTTTAGTTTGTTAATGGCTATTGGTACACCTTTGAGATTTGTCAGTTGGATTTGAGCTTGCATCACATCTCCGATGTTTTCTATCATGATTAATGAATCATTAGAAGTTTTATTTCATGGTAAGAAAGGACTAAGACACAGGGATCCGTTATCTTTGTTCTTATTCGTTATGGTTATGGAGGTCCTTACTCGTATGTTAAATCATACCCCTCATAACTTTCAGTTCCACTAGTATTGTGAAAAGGTCAGTTTAACTCATCTTACATTTGCGGATGATATCATGATTTTTGTGTTGCTGATGAGTTCTCTATGAGATTCATCAAAGAGACTTTACATAAATTTGGTGAGTTATTTGGGCTTTTCGTTAATCAAGGGAAGAGCTCTATTTTTGTTGGGGAGGGGGGGTAAACAGTGAAGATGCAGCTCTTATTGCAGATAGTATGGGGTTTACCATTGGTCACCTTCCTGTTTGTTACCTTGGGCTTCCTTTAACTTCAGGAAGATTACGAAGTGATGATTGTGAGTCCCTTATTCAGAGGATTACTAGTCGGGTTCGTTCTTAGTCTGCTAGAGTTTTATCTTTTGCGGGTAGACTTCAGTTGGTTTGCTCTGTCCTTTGTAGTCTTCAGGTGTTTTGGGCTAGTGTGTTTGTATTGCCTGTGAAGGTTCACAAAGAGATTGATAAGATTTTGCGATCTTATCTGTGGAGAGAGAAGGAGGAGGGTAAAGGGGGTGTTAAAGTGGCTTGGGACGAGGTTTGTCTTCCTTTTGATGAAGGGGGTCTTGCTATTTGTGATGGGTCCTCGTGGAATATTGCCAGACTATGAAGATTTTGTGGTTGTTACTTGTTAAGTCGGGCTCTCTATGGGTTTCTTGGGTGGAGGCATACATTCTAAATGGGAGATCGTTGTGGGAGAGTGAAGCTAGTAAAGGTCATTCTTGGTGTCATAGGGCTAGCTTACGTAAGCGGGATTTCCTAAAGAGCATGTCAGTATGATAGTGGGTAACGGTAGGCAGTGTAGAGTTTGGGTGGATCCATGGTTACAAGGTGGTTCTAATGTCTAGCAGTTTTGTGAGAGGGTGATCTATGATGCAACTAGTTGACGGGATTCTAGGCTGGCTGATTTCATTAGTTTGGATGGTAACTGGTTGTGGCCGCGTATTTCTATGGATTTGATGGACATTTGGGAGAGGGTTCAAAGGGTTAGTCCGTGTCCGAGTGTTGAGGGAAGGTGGGTTTGGGTTCTGGGTAATCATGATGTGTTTTCGATTGCTAGAGCGTGGGATACTATTCGTCCTCATAGGGATAGGGTTGGTTGGTCGGGTTTATTGCGGAGAGGGGGAAATATTCTCAAGCATTCCTTTTGTGCTTGGCTAGCTATCAGGAATAGATTGGGGACTAGAGATAGGTTGAGTCGTTGGGATAGATCTATTTCTTTGTCTTGTATTCTTTGTGGGGGATACTTTGGGTCTCGTGATCATTTGTTTTTCTCTTGTCCTTTTGGGTGGGAAATTTGGTCTAGGGTCCTTAGGACTATGTCCTCTTCTCATAGGATTGGGTATTGGGGGGGTGGAGTTGTCTTGGATTTGCCATAAGGGTATTGGAAAAGGGGTTAGGAATAAATTATGGAGGATTCTCTGGTGTCCTACGATTTACTTCATTTGGCAGGAGCGTAATCATCGGTTTCATGGAGGTCAGGCTCGTGTTCCTATGATAATTTTCCAGCTCATTCGTTCATGCATTCGAGCTCGTCTTGCTTCTTGGTTCATAAATGTTCATGATCTTATTTAGTGGCTTCTATCGTTTTTTTTTTCTGCTTGTCTCTGGGCTGTGGGTTTTTTTTTATTTTGTTAGTTTTGGCTTGTTGTTTTATTTTTTTTCTGCTTGTCCTCGAGTTGTGGTTTTTTTTTTCTTTTGTTTGTTTTGGCTTGTTGTTGGTCTTTTTTCGTCATGTTCTTTGTTTTAGAGGGTGCTGTTTTTTTTTGTTTATGTATGTGTTTCATGGTCTTCAGACATTCTTTTCTTCTTTTGTGTTTGTGCTCTTTCCCCGTTCTGTGGGTTTTTTTTTCTTCTTTCCCTTTGAGTTTTGTTGTTATAGTCTCTGGCTTCTATGTTGTGGGTTGTTGTCTAGCTTGGTTTTATTTCTTTTCTTCTCTTTGTGTGAGCGTTATCCGCTCTTGTTCCTTGGACTCAGGCTGTGAGGTCCTTCGTGTTGTTGTATAATATTATCATTAACTTTTCAAAAATAAAAGAAATTTGTATCTTTTTTCAACTCAAAGTAATGAATGTCACACCTTGTTTTAGGTTTTTCTTTCTAACCTAGATTGTGACATGAAAATGTTTTTGAACTTTTCCTGACTTAAACTTCTGTGAAATTCATATTATGAAATTTTATAGAAAATTAAAATTTGACAGCGTCTCCCCTAAAATATGGGTTAGCCAAACCTGAAATGTCGGAAGATTTTCACTTCTATATATAAATAATCTTCAGACTCAAAATACTATCGAGCATGTCTCACCACACACTCCTCCAACAAGTCCAAAGTCACAATCAGAGTTTATATTCAATTACAAATTAGTTACAAAAGAAATACAGTCTAATAAGAGACTTCTCAAAACTCAAATCCTTATCGTGACTCTCGTTGCTTCTAACCATTCCGATGCAGTACAAGACTTGAGTATGTACATACAATAAGAATGAGAGTCTACAATCAACAAAGGTGAGCTTAACCAATGTTTGGTCCTTGACCGCTATCTTGGAGGGGGGAGGGGGGGGGGGAGAAAACATTTGGAAAACTCAGTTAGTGACAAGTTCCTTATAAGTAAAAAAAACTCGTAAAACATACTAAAACAATGTGTAAAAATGTATCGATGATGAAACAGTAATTAAAATCTCATCATTACATAAAACTATAAACCATGAGTCAAGTCAACAAACCTATATTCAATCCAACTATGGCAAGGCACCTAAATATAGCTCGCACATGATCGAAAAATCATGCGGCTAACTTGTATAGATTCTTTGGACACTCTAATAGTTATTGTCCCAAGAGTGTGGAAAAAAAAGGCACTAGTAAGGAAGATGCCAATAAAGAGGTTCCTATTAAAGAAGTGGTTCTGTTAAGCAGGGAATATGGAGATGTTCTGTTGGAGTCCTTCAATCAGCTTGAAAAACGGGAGATGGATAACTCTCTTCTGAGGCATGTGAAGGATAAGAAGGTAGAAAAACGTGACGATTTTACTCTTGTTACTAGAAAGAGTAGTGAGTTGGTCTTTGTTCGTGATAAAGGTAAAAGAGTTGAGGTGCCTATGACCAACTCTTTTGACAGTCTCATGGAGGTGAGTGAAGGCGATAAATGAGCCTTAGCTTTAGTGGATGATTCTCCTCCACCCTTACAGGTGGATGATATCGCTTTGTTTCTTGAGAGTAGGCCCTTTGATGGTAATCTTGTAGGAGCAAAAGCTCCTGTAAAAGATCATGATTAGTTGATGTTTGTGGAATGTGTGGGGTTTTAATAGCCCTGTAAAATGTAGAGCGGTGATGGATTTTCTGGCCGCGTCTATGGTGGGTTTCTGTTGTATCCTAGAATCTAGAGTTCGAGAAGAAAATTTTGATTCTATTTTTGGAAGGTTTGGAGATTCGTGGAACTTCATTAGTAATTACAGTAACAGTGGGATTGGTCGTATGTGGGTTATATGGAAACGTAATAGATTCACTTTTACGCCTAGCGAGGTTGCTGACCAGTTTTCTCTGGTTCGGTAAAAGATCTGCTCTCGGGGGATAATATAGAGGTTCTTTGTGTATATGCCTCCAATAATAATATTGAGAGACGTGGGTTGTGGAGATGCATGACTGAAATCTCTGGGAGTTGGAGAGGGTCGGAGAGGGTTATGGAAGATTTTAATACCATTAGAGTACACTGTGAAGCATTCGATGGGTCTCCATGTATTGGGGATATGAAAGACTTTGATTTGGCTATTCGTGAAGCTGATCTTATTGAACCTTTGGCTCAGGGTAACTGGTTTACCTGGACTAGTAAGGTGCATGGATCTGAATTGATGAGGAGGCTAGACCGTATTCTGGTGAATGATGAGGGCCTCAGTGCTTGACCTAATATGAGGGTTAATGTCCTTCCTTGGGGTATTTTTGATCATTCTCCCATCCTTGTTTATCCCAGCTATCAGAATCAGCGGGGGGTCTCTTTCCGTTTCTTTAACCATTGGGTTGAGGAAGCTACCTTTTTGCATGTTGTCTCTTCGGTTTGGGTTAGAGATACTGAGGTCTCGCTGACTGTGAGTTTTGTAAAAAAATTTAAGAAAGCTAAAGCCTGTTCTTCGCAGCTGCTTTGGTAAGCACATTCGAAACATTAGTGAGGATGTTCGTCTTCCTAAGGTTACTATGGACAATGCTTAGAGAAAGGTGGAGATTAACCCTTTATCTGAGGATCTGACTAACCAAGCAAGTTTAGCCACGATAAATTTTTGGAGAGCGGTTAGAGTGGAGGAAGCTGCTATACGTTAGAAGTCTAGAATTCGTTGGCTGAAGTTAGGTGATCAGAATACAACATTCTTTCATCGGTCTGTACGGTCTCGTTTGAGCAGAAATGCTATGCGCTATTTGGTTGATTCAGATGGTACCATGTTAACTAATCATGATGAGATGGCTCAGGTTGCAGTTAATTATTTTAAGAACAGTTTGGATTATCAGACTACTGGTTACAGAGAGCTTTCTCCTTGTATTGAGAACATTGTGCAGTTTAAATGGTCGGAGGAGTGTTGCCAAGCCCTTCAGGCTCCGATTGATAGAGATGAGGTGAGAAGAGTTCTTTTTTCCATGAACAGTGAGAAGGCTCCTGGTCCTGATGGGTTTTAAGTGGGTTTCTTCAAAGGAGCTTGGGCTGGGGTTGGAGAGAATTTCTGTGATGTTGTTTTACACTTTTCTTAGATTAGTTATCTCCCTCATGGTGTGAACACTACTGCCATTACTTTTATTCCTAAAAGAAATGGTGCTGATTTGAACATTACTTTTAATCATTTTGAAGGTCTCGACTTGAAGCTTCCATTTGAGAACTATATGGTCATCGACAAGGAGCTAGGGATTACATGCTTCACAATGGTGGCTGCAGGAGGTTTGTCTGTTTTCGGCAGCATTGCAACATAAAAATATGTTGGTTCTTCATGATATCTTGAAAAAAAACTTGTATCATTCATTCCCACACAATGTTCTCAACTTAATTACACTAGAAGTCAGAATTCGATCATTTGTATCATTTGAATAACATTGGTCCTACCAGTGCTCTGCTCCCAGTTAACTAGCATCTGAAGCAGTAAGACATTTAACATATTGCAAAACCTTTATCAATAGCATGGTATCTACATATTGCAAAACTCTTATCAATAGCATGGCGTCTAACTGGCAACATATTTTTTCATCTCAGTAACTTAAAATAGCAAATGGATGTAACAAGTGGCAAGTAAAACAATCTTACATAAACAATAAACAGTGACGTGCAGTATCTTCTAAGACAGTACAATTATAAGAAAACAAAAGAAATGATCTCCAGAAACCTTTAGTTCGCCGCATCCATACATCAGTTTTAGCAAGGA
>JBBPDI010102878.1:0-10464 GCA_037974545.1 Cucumis variabilis
TTACCTCGCTTTTATACAAGTTCTTCAATCGAACCAATTTCAATAGTCCAATCCTAAGCATAAACATCATAAATCAACATCCGCTAAACAATTTCATTCATTCAATTCACTCCAAGTGTGAATTTGGCAACTTACCCAAGCCAATGGAAAGTCAAACTCCACCTCAACCTATTGAAAAATCAAGGATTCGTTCACCGACCTCAACTAGGCACCTTAAAAGAACAACATTAGACAACCGTTTAGTTGACATAATACCTCAACAAATTTGTCACGCGGAACCATCAAATTCATTGTTACAAGCTTACACTACAACTCGATACTTCTTGTGGCAAGGAAGAAATCACACTTAACTTAGACGAAAATCGACGTGTGTGAAAGTAGAACGAAGCGACACGTGAAGGGGTGTCAAAACTGCAGCTAAAAGGTAGAAGCTGTGACTGGAATTGGGGAAACGTGCAGCAGCGCGACGGCTTACGTGGAGGCCCACGGATCCGATCAAAAAAGAAAGGAGAGGAACGATGGCGGCTGTTCGAGACGAGGACGGTGGTTTGGATGGAGATGAGACGCGGGTTGAATGGCAGAAGAGAGGGGATGCGATGTCGGTTCCGAGCAGTGGGGTTAACTGACACGATGGAGGATTGAAGGTAGTCGGTGCGGACGATCGAAGATGAAACATACGACTGAATCTCACGGCGGCTTTGCGAATGGAGATAGGGACGGCGACTGCTTAGTTCTAACCTTAGTTCGACTATGGGTGCGGTGGCGGCTTCAGGCGAACGAAAAGGAAGAAGATTGGAGATGGCGGTCGGCGGTGGCGGGTAGGGCTCGGAAGTGAAGAGAAAAAGAAGAAGAAGAGAGGTGGGGGGGGGGGGTAGGTCGAGCGAGGAAGAAAAGGGGGATGCTAATTTCTTTTTCCTTTCATTTTTTTTATAAAAAATATAATAATAATAATAATTAAAATTATAATAATAATAATTATTATTATTTCTTATATTTTTAAATCCTTATTACCTTTCTTTCCCAACAAATCTAAAATACAAAAATACACCCCTAGAACTTAAAATCTTCACAATTTGATATAGTACACAAAACAAAGTAGAAATATTACCTTGAAGTTTGAGGTGTTACATCTATATTCTCTTCTTTTCAAATAAACCCTCTCCCCTTTCCTTTTTTTTTATTTTTTTTGCTTTCATTACATTTGTGAACGAGCATTATACTCTTCAAAAAGTGTGAAAAGTATAAAAAAAATATTAATATTATTAAACAAAATAATAATTATAAGTAAATTTTTTTTCATTAATGTTCTATTTTTTTTCATTATGAAAATGATAACCAAGTAAAAAATGTCAAATATTAAAACTGGCTCTAACCCATTTTATATCTTTTCTCATCTTCCTTAATTTATTTAGGAAAATAAGTACACCAATTTTAGTTACACAAATATAAAAATAGCTTATATATATATATATATATATATACACACCAATTACGACAAACAAAACTCATAAGAAAAGTGATTATTTAAAGTTAATATTGGGGCATTGCTATATTCCTATTTTTGTTTTCTTAATCATTATTTTTAAGTAATTCCTCATAGAGGAATAGATGAACTAAATGAAAAACAACTTATTGAGACTTATTTGTTTTGTATTTTGTATTATATTTTTTGTAAGAATATATAGAAAGTTCAACTCACTGTAAAAGAAGTAGAAAAGTATTAATGACAGTGTAAATACAAAAGTTTTCAAAGTAATGAAATTATTTAAAGTTTCTATGTATCAAAAGGCTTTTTACTTAAATGTATATACATTGTATATATACACAAAAGTAGAGAATTATAAGTAATACAAAAAAAAAATAATCTTTCTCTATTGAATTATTTTCAAATTCATATTTTTTCTATCACAATCTACATTATATATTTCATAAATAAAAATAATTTTTTTTTGTAATGACGACTTTAAATTACAAATAATTTATGAAAATAATGACAATTTTTGGGACTTGTGCTTAAAAATATAATTAGAAAAATAACATAAAAATGATAATAAAGGACTGATAGACATCTTAACTAATAATATAGAATTTCTTAATTTTTATCAATTTTACAGTGATCCTACAAAAATACACTTATAATATACCATTTGAATGTTGTTATGAGAAGAGCAATTGCTTGTCATTTTCAAGTCCTTCTGAATTTTGAAATGTATGTGGTGTTGCCCTTCACAATTATATTGCAAAGAAAATTGAACTCAAAATAATAATTAAAAGGAAAATGCATGTAGCAATTTGAAGTCAAGACCAACTACTCAAAACCATAGAAACTTGAAGAGTTCATTTTTCTCTACTCATTTGAAGAGAACAAATTGAAAAAGAACAAGAAAAAATTATGAATAATTCAAGCTTACCAAAAGTGACAGATTGTGAGGTTACAAAACTAGTGATATTGCTTTTATCATCTACAATCATAGTAATGATTGCATCATCCCCAAGCAATAATAATAATAATAATAATAATAATAATAATTTATACTTGTGACTACTAAATTCATCTACGTCCGATCTTATCTTCTTCTTGATTTCATTTCCTCTTCTGATAATCTCTTTTATTGCTTCTGGTATTTATCCTCATCTGATCCCATCTCTTCCCTTCATTTCATTTCTTCTTAGATAATCTCTCTCTTGTTGCTTTTGGTTTCAGAATTTATATTAACACTCTCTTTTTTTGAATTTATATTTTGACTGAATGCATCCGATCCCAACTCCTCTCTTTCCCCTTCTTCATTTTATTTCTTTTCTATGTTAAAGGAAAATGAAAAATTCGAAAGAAGTGACAATTATTTTTCTGTGCTTCTTCAACCTTGTCCTAAAGATTCATCCATTCACTTTCAACGTAACAATGCCTTTAGATGGTTCTATGAATCATTTTAATACTATCACTGATGCAATTGCAGCAGCCTTAGATAATTAAAATACATGATTTTATATTCGTGTAACTTTCGATACTTACCATGAGCGTCTTCAAATCCCACCAACCAAGACCTTCATTGCTTTGATTGACGATAATGCACTCACTACCATTATTGTTGATGATAGAAGTAATGATTATTGATTCAAGACAAGACAAGTGATTATGCAACCTTCGATAATAATAATAATAATAATTATTATTATTATTATAATAGATGACAAATATAAGAATAGTATATGACAAAACATAAGAATAGTTATATGTACACATACACTAATTAGAATAAACAAACTAATAAGAAATGTGATTATTTAAAGTTCTACATAAATAATATATCATTTATTAATATACACATGATGTATTATTTATATAATATATAAATAATATATACACTATATACTACCATCTTTCTCCACTAAATTCTGTTCTAAATCATATACTTAGATCACAACAAGCATTATATACTTAGACAATATTTCATAAAATTGATCATGACCATTTTTCATTGAGCTCAATACAATTTTGATTATATTAACAGAAATTAAATGATTGAATCAAACATAATTTAATCAAATACTATGTTTTTCAAAATACTCAACCAATAGTAGCAAGTTTACAGTACATGATTGATTGACTGCATCTATACTACTATTTAAGATATGTATGTGGTTTTCTGATTATAAAATTTGTTTGTTTTTGTTTAATTTTCCCCATATATTAGAGTCATTGTTTATAGTAATTTTTTTTTAAATATTCATTATATTAATAAGTATATCTCAACTTAATTGACAATTCTAACAATCTTATCACGTCCCAAAAGTTAAAGAGATTTTGTTATATTAATATGAAAAGGGAGTAAAAAATGAATAAATTAGATTAGATTAGAGTATATTTTGTGTAATTGGCGAAAGTGAATAACTCCAGATTTTATGTAACAAAATCTTTGATACGCTATATTTTTTTTTAGTTCTTTGTAATTATATTAATTTTGAATTCCCTTCTTCATTCCACCAATTCTGTACATAATTAAGTTAGGTGCTAGCTTGCTCCTATTAAGTTTATATTTGTGTGTTGTTTCTTTCAATACTTTCATTTCCTATTTTATTCATCCATACAAATTAAAGTTGTCAACTAATAATTTCTTTTAACATAATATAGAATATAAAAGATTCTAGGTTAATTGTAGTTAAATAATGAGGAATTTACATAAATAGAAGAAAATGAAAAGTATTTACATCCTATAGCAAAATAGGATGGATACTTTGAGCTTGGGTTAAAATTTTAGTTATCCATTTTGGACTTGAATTAAAATTTTGTGATGGGCTATAAATAGTTAGATAATTTTTCTATTTAAATTTTTTTTCCAATAATAATACATATATTTTATATATGACAACAATTTTAAGACGTTTCACGACTTTTCTCTTTTTGTGCAAATAGGTTTTGATCGCTCCGTTGTCTCCAGGATAAAACAACCTCATTCTTCAATTATTTTTGCACTGAAATTAATTGAAATCTTAAACTCAAATGCTCGAAATACTAAAAGAGAGAACTTTTTTGGAGAAAGAAAATTGTTGTTCTGTGTTCTCTATCTTTAGAAAAGAAGTATGAGAGAAATATATAATAAGCGAGAAGAGACTCCAACAGTCATGTAATATTAATGACAAGGAGAAACAATTGATTGAATAAATGATTTATTTTGAAACGATTTCGGTTTTAAAAAGTTTAATTTATCAAAAAATGTTTAGAAAATTAAAGATAGTTTTAGCAAAAATATATTATTATTTTATTATCGCCTCGCTCAATGGACAACGACACACATGGAGATATTGACAAGCCTACTTTTACCTATCTCCTCACTCCTTCCAAAACTTGAGTGTCCGTATCGTCCAAACTCAAAAATGAATATATGAGTTTACAAAGGTTCCATTGCTATCTTAACAATGTGAGAATGCATGTTAAGAATAAAATAATAATATATATTTACTTGCTCAAAATTTTCATTTAACAATTTTATATACTTTACAATTTGAAATTGCACCATACAGATGGTGAAATGAGAAATCACAATTTAATATTAATTTTTAAAACAATCTTTATTATAATTTTAATTTCTTAAGAAAATGAGATTAATTAGTATCAACACATAAGAAAATTAAATTTGTTTAATTTTCTTAAGTACAAAATCTAATTAATGATTCCATAAATTTTGTTTGGAATTTTCTTTTCGTTTCATTTTCAAGAAGGTAAGAATTGATTTTGATTTAATTCAATTAATTCCTTATATTTTGGATACAATTTTAATTATTGTACATCTATATAAAAAGATATTAATGCACTTCTGCATTATTGAAAATTAGAATACAACACTATAACACATTTAAATAAGTAATTTTACCCCTAAAATGACTAATTCTAAGGAAACTGGACAATTTTAATAATTCTTTTAGCATAAAAATGTAATGCAAAATCACCCTAGGTTCATTGTAATAAAACAAACCATTTATTTGAAATGCCTTATAAATTGAAATCAGAAGTGCATGATATTTACCTATTAAACTTTCTTGTATTGATGGGAAACTCTTAGGAAGAAATTGCAATCTAACATTATTTTTTAAAATAAGATTTATTATAATTTTATTTTTGGTGAAAAATGAAAGTGACCTACCTTATAGTTACAAAAAAGAGAAGAGAACCAATCTTATTTTATCACCAACTACTATGATAATAATATATATTATCTATTTACTTTTGATCGAGGATATATAAGTCACCCGACAATATTACATTTGAATGTTTTAATAAATCTGGTGCATTAACTGCTCACCTTTTTCTATTATATTGTAGGAAAAAAAGAAGAGTTCTGATAATGCAAGAGTGACATTGCAACAAATGTATAAGAAAATTAGAAAATTTATGGGTGAAAGGTGTGTTTATAATTAGTTATTACTATGAAAAATTAGAAAAGTAAAGTAAAATTTTGTTTAATAATGATTTTATTTTTTATGCTTATTTCCTTCCATTTTTTCACTAGGACCATAAATCTCATTTAACTATTATTGATAGTATATATATACACATAACATAATACATGTACAAAAAGTGTATGTGCATATGGCTAAGTACAAAAAGTGTATGTGCATATGGCTAAGTACATGTGTTTGATAAATTAATTTCTCAATAGAATTAATTAGTCTCTAATTTATTTGTTTACCTAACAAAAACTTAACTCTTTGACATGTGTACTAATTAGGATTAATAGATTTTACAAGTAAATCCTCTACCTCAATTTGTACTTAAAATATTATTTTTTTTATAAAAAAATTAATTCTATTAATATTAATATTTCTTTGATATACAAATGTTAAAATAAGAAAAAAAAGTCTACTATAAAATATTATCTATTTGATTTTGATTTTGATTGTAAGAATATAAGGCATGAGATATTTTACATTCACTTAGATTTGATGATCCCACGTATATCTAACGGTTTTGCAACAAAGGTATAATAAAAATAAAGAATTTAGTTGATGAAAACAGTATTTATTATTAATGTAAAGTTTAAAAGTTAAGAACAAACAAAGTCGAAATTTCTTAATTATAAAACATGTGTATGAGAAAGGTGACAACTGCTTTGACATATAAGCTCACATAGAATTCATTAATTATATATATAATACAATTAAAAGTTTAAAAAATTACAATTAAAAATTCGAAAAAATCCAATTCTATAAGACCCTTTCATTTGGTAGTGTTTGTTCATGAATTTGAATATCACTTTAATTTTAATTTGTTGTTGAAAATTCAAAGAATGGTATAAAGATTCACAAATAAAGACAGACAGAGAAATTTTTTTACTAAAGGATTATCAACTAACAAAAAAAAAAAAAAGAAGAAGAAGAAGAAGAAATATTTTGTTTACCTTCAGAATCAGAATATATAAGGTTCATCATCTTCAATATGTTGTTTTAAAAATTAAAACAATAAATTTTCAAAAAAAAAGTTTTATTAATTCTTTATCATCTTCAATATGTTGTTTTAAAAATTAAAACAATAAATTTTCAAAAAAAAAAAGTTTTATTAATTCTTTTTATTGTGAAGTCTTGCTATTTATTATTAATTATATTCTTTTTATTTGTGTAAAGATCCAATTTTTCAAACTAAATTAAGGTTATTACTTTAATACAAAGACACTTAATTTAAATATAAAAATTTATAAAATCTGTTAAAAAAATCAATTAAACACCAAATAATCTTTATCCAAGCCTTATTTCAAACAAAATTAAAGGTTCGAAGTATCGTTTATAAAATCAAAAAATAAACAGTCGTTCTAAACAACTTATTTCAATCACAAATACTAAAGTAAAACATTAAAAACTGTAAGCGGAAGCAATTTTGAAGAAAGTCCCCCTATGACGATCACGTCTCCTTTTTATCCATTGTCGGTTTACCTCTTGTATTACCTTTGCCTGTAAAAGTTAAACAATAAAGGGTAAGTATAAATATACAAAGTAAGAGACCCACTACTGGTCTCGCTAAGGGTAAAAATTATTAACTTCCTATTGGGAGGCCTGCATCATAACAATATCGTGATCCCGTAGGATGTACTTATCAGTCTAGTGCTCCAAAGGATGCACAATAGGTGGTGATCCCGTGGGACACCTGCAAGCCACACTACCCTATAGATAAAGCTAACAATTCCCCTTAGTCCATTCTAACATTTTAAATAGTCAATTCAATTTACAATTCAAGTTACCATCATATCATTCCTTTAGTTTAGCACATATGCAATCAATTTACACAAACCAGTACCTAATCAAACATTAGCATAACGGTTCCTTAAACAGTTATACTTATACATAAGTGTCACCCACCTCAGTTCAGTCAATTCAATCTACAGTACACTATCTATACATTAACATAACATTCAACAGCCCTCAATTCAATCAGTTCAATGCTCTAGTTCAGTCATCATTTCTAAATTCACATATTAGTCAATCCATCTCAATTCAGTAAAATCCATACAAAATACATTCCAAATTCATTATAGAGTCTAGTAGTAAGAACCCCTTATCTTAAGATTACCTAAGCTTCTTGTTTGAACTAAGGTCCAACGAAACAAACCTACACATAACGATAAGAACTCAAATACTTTCACAAACCAATTCCCTCATTTAAATCATTCAATTGTGACATCCACAAACTTATCCAAGTAAATGGAGAATTAAGCTCCAACCAACTTATCGTGAATCCAAGAACTCAAACATTGTCCACAAATGTCACCTTTAAAGAACAATATTAACCAATCGATTAATTCGACATTACACTTCAAAGAAACTACAATGCAAAATTCGTCAAACCCACCAATATACTCTTACCACCAAATCCAATTTTTTACAGTGAGGCAGAAGCGAACGCGGACCAAATGAACTAAGCCACGACAAGCAAAATAGAGCTGGATGGTTCGATGAAGGACAGAGCGATGTGAAACTCAGTGGCACAGTTGGAGCTTTGCTGTTGGAGAGAAAACAGAGCAGAAACAATAGCTTGGTTCAGACCCAAACGCGCGATGTGGAGGCAACTACTTGACGGAATGATGAATGACTTGATACGTGGTGGCTTGGATGATTGTCAATTGCGCTTACTAATGGAGAACAGCCATGGTCGAAGCTGAAAATGTCATATGGGTTTTGGCTTCAACGAAAAACGAAGATGGGTTTTTACGAAAAACAGAGACAACTTGAACCAACGACGAACGATGCTTAGGCTTCAACAAGAGACAGAGACGATCGGTGATGGGGTTACCAAAGATGCAACAAAGTGGTGTGATCGGTTGATGTCGAAATGAGGTAAAAGATGGTTGTGAGAGACAGGCGACGACGGTAGGGCACGAGGAAGAGGAAGAGTGAAGGAGAATGGAGATGGGGTTGCACGTGGATCAATGAAGGAAAGAAAATGTAACACCCTAAATTATCAAGTTAATTTTAATTTTTGTTATATTGGATTTTGGGTGTTATGTGTGAAATTGTTTGATTTGTGGAAATTGAACGTTTGGAATGTTAGGTGATTAATTTTGAAATTTGAATTGGTGTGTTGGTGAATTTAAATGTGTAAAGTTAGAAGTGTTATGAGTAAGTATTGTTATGTGTTTATATAAAATTATGGAAGTATAAGGATAATTATATCATGATATAATATAAATTATTAAGACAAGTATATTATGTTTTTGGAAAAGAAAAAGAAAGAAAATTAAAGGTGATGGAATAGGTAGTTAATGAAGAGAGAGAACATTAATTGGAATAGGAAGAGGAAAAGGAATAAGATGAGTGATTTGGAGAAAGTAAATAATAATAATAATGGTATTATTATTATTATTATATTTATTTAAAGCCACTCGTGATGCGTGCTAGTACTATTCATCTTCCTCCCTTCAACCCTAGCCGCTCCTTCACTGAGCACCTTCGTCAGCAGCGAGCCCTACGACGATGACTGGTTGGACGAAGCTTTTGCACCATGTTTGTTCTTCGTCTGGTGTCTCCGTCTAGTCTCTTTCAGTCACTCGTCTCTCTCTGTTCCGAAGCTGAGACACCCCGAATCACTCACCACAATCGTTTCGCCATTGCAAGCTACTCATCCACGGTGATTTTCCATTAAGCTTTGAGTCCAAGCAGCTTCTCCCTAGGTGAGCCACACACTCATGAGCCACGTTTGAGCTGAGCTTCTCTCCACAAGCCATGCATTCGAGCCGATGTCCTATCCATAAGTCTCACGTTCGAGCCAATCTCCTCTCTCGAAGCAGCACGCTCGAGCCAATCTCCTCTCCACGAGTCGTGCACCCGAGCCATCCCCTATTGTGAGCCACTGTTGGTGAGTTCTTTTGTTAGTAATATTGATTGGGTTTGGCACCCCATTAATCACTTTTTGTCCCAAATAAGTTAAGTTATGGATTTAAGTTGATGTATGTTGCTTGAAGGTTCAAGCATAATTGAGGAATTGAAGCCGTGAATTTTTCCAATTAAGGTGGTATGGGATTCAACCTTAATCTTGGGGTAAGTTTGAATAAGCATGGTTGCTAATTAAACAGTAGGGTGATGGTTAGCAAAATTATTGATTTTGATTTTTGTTCATGGTTAGGATTGAGTAGTGGGAGAACCTGACTGGCCAGTGAATTATCATATTTTTAGAAAACTCCAGGTAAGAGATTTTCCCTATATTACCCACTTCGAAGCTGTTTGTACAATCTGTATTGTTTAGTGGTGTAACTAAGATAGATACAACATGACTGATTGTGATAGCCATTTTATGATTGAGATACAACATCGTTATTACAGAATATGTTTGAACATGTTATTTTTTTTAGTTATGCCTGACTAAGCAAAAAAATGTGATGTTATATTGAGCATGCGTAGGCTATAGTGTTCTGTTATGCTTGCCTGTTAGAGTCGTACCATATGGGTATCCCTTAGGGTCACCACCTATGTATACGTGTA
>JBBPDI010102884.1:0-10464 GCA_037974545.1 Cucumis variabilis
ACTCATTCAAATATTTTATCTCTCATAAATTAATTTTGAATCATATCCAAAATTAAATTCATATAATAAAGTTTGATCATCTCGTAAAATGATCAACTCGCTTGGTCAAGTCGTTTGGTCAAAATGTCTACTGTAAAATAGAAACACATTAGAAAAAGGCTGAGTCATGGATATTGCTTTCTTTAAGACATTTCTCGGTTGCTCTGTTGCGCAAACATATTTGTATTGCTATGTCGTCCTCAGGATAAAACAGTCGTGTTCTTCAATTAATTTTGCACTGAAACTAATTGGAATCTCAACACTCAAATATACATTTTTATGCTCAAAATACTAAAAGAGAGAGAGCTCGAGAGAAATCGTTGATTGTTTTCTATGTAATGAGAAGATAAGAATGATGTTGAGATTTATGTCTTAAAACTCGTAGATTGTAAATATAATTCATTGACTGTTATTAATAGTGTTATTATTATAATAATTGTTATTTATTATATTATTAGTTTTGTCTTAATAACCCAAATCCAATAAACTAACATCTCAAGTTGTTTAATGAGTCTCGAACAGTATGTAGAAACATACAAGAATCAATATTCTAGATTAGCTTAAAGGGTTTATAGTATAAGGATAAGGTTGGGTACCTTATCCTGGTGCTATGAATATGGCTCACTATGTATTTGATACAAACGCAATGATCCAACGCGTTCATGTAGTTGACATGCGAGTGAGGGTATTCTATACAATGAGATTACATAAGACCCGACCACGAAATAGTAATCACTAGATGTAACTTCGTTAACTAGTTAGATTTCTATTTCACTAGGATGACTTAAGTAACTTAGTCTTAATCCTGAGTGTCTTATGAACTCCTACTCGAGAGGAATTGTCCTTTATTTTGTACGGGTGAGACTGGCTAGTTTGCCAACTCAATAAGCTTATTATTTTGGAGATAAAACAGAGTGGAGAGCTGAAAACATAATTACACAAGATGGAATTCACTCATTCTCTACTTTAGGGTAAGTAGATGAGTATTCCCTTAAATGGTGTCTTCAGGTTTTGAACAAAGGGTCCTACCCTCTCTATGGCACGAGAGGGGTTTCTGTTTATTAGGAGGACCATAAACAGGTTGTTCATTAGAGGAGCACTGGTATTTAAAGATTAAAAGTAACCTAGGGGTAAAACGATAATTTGACCTAGTTCATGTTACGATCACTTGTGAAGGACTAACTTACTGTTATTGGTCTATATTCGTGGACACAGAAATATATATACAGTGAGAAGAGTTTAGCAGTGAATCTTTAGTGAAGTGTACACAGTTGATGAATATTGATTAATGTGGTTAATAAGTTTAGCCACTTAATCTTAGATTGTTGTAGCTTCTGATCTGTAGGTTCATTAGGTCCCCTTCCTAGCTCGTAAAGGGTAATAAGATTTATTTATAATGGTTGTAATTTGAACTGCTCAAATTTACTTTGTGAATTAGTTTAATGTATAGTGATATATTATAAAATAAAGTTTATCAAACTTTATTATATAAATTTAATTTTGGCTATGATTCAAAATTAATTGATGAGAGATAAAATATTTGAATGAGTTTAAATATTAATTTAATGAGAATTGGATTCATATTAAAATTATTGGTTATGAGAGAAACTTATATTCGAATATGATTCAAATTTAATTTAAGTTAAATATAAGATATTTAATTTAGTTATTAATTAATTAGAGAATTAATTAATAATTTATATTTATTTAATTAAATTTGATTTAATTAAAGCTATAAGATATTGCAGAGATATTCATTCAAATAGGATTTGAATGAAATATTAATTAAATATGATTTAATTAAGAGAAATTTTCAAAAATAGCAAATTTTATAAAATATTTACAACCTATAGCAAATTATATTAATGATAGTTATTGATATGCTATAGTGATAGGAGACTATAATGGATAGAATCCAAAATTTTTCTATAACTTGTAAATATTTTAATTTATTTTTCTCTTTAAAAATTGCCTATTATAAATCTATAAGATATTGAAAAAATATTCATTCAAATAAGATTTGGATGAAATATTAATAAAGTATGATTAATTATATTAATATAAATCTATAAGATATTGGAGAGATATTCATTCAAATAATATTTGAATGAAATATTAATTAAATATGATTTAATTAATTATTAACTAATTGATTCATGGTTAATTAATTAGTAGATTTGATAATAGAACCTCATTATTCTTTCCTACTCTTTTTCCTATTCCAAGAAAGAAAGAAAGTTATAAATATCTAAAAGAAAACAGTTTTCTTAAAAACAAATTTATCAAAAAAATAAAAAAAACCAAGGCTTTTGCTCTACAAAAAGAAAAGAGTTTCTCTCAAATACATTTAAATTTTTTCTCATCTCAATTGTTACAAACCAATCTCATCTCAGAGGATAGGAAGGTCTCCGACGGATAGTGTCCCAATTCGATGGTTTGTAGATTCAAAGACGTCAACAAAAGTAAGTTCTCGGTATCTTTTAAATAAAAAGCATGCTTAGTTTTTATTTAGAATTTTAATTCTGAATTTTTGCCAATATACTGGTATTTTGAAATTTTGAAATTAAATTGATTAATGGTTCTGTAAAATCTTCCAATGTCATAAGGCTTTTATCCCTTCAAATGAGACCCACATATAATGAGTGGGGAGAGAAGCTCTAACTTCATAATATTAATGTAAAAAGAAAAATCGTCGATTGATAATTACCATTTAATTTGAAACGATTTCAGTTTTTGGAATAGTTTATAGGGGAATTTTCAAAAATAGCAAATTTTACAAAATATTTACAATCTATAACAAATTCTATCACTGATAGTCATGATATGCTATAGTGATAGAAGACTATCACTGGTAAAATCTAAAATTTTGCTATAGCTTGTAAATATATATATATATATATATATATTTGTTATTTTAAAAATGTATAAGAAATAGTTTTAGCAAAAATGTATATTATTATTCCTCTCCTCTCCTCACCAGACGGCAGTGGTGCGCGTGTGTGTGGAGTTATCAAAAAACCTACTTTTTCTTATCTCCTCACCCTTTTTAAAACTTAGGTGCCCTTAAGGCCCAAATCCATGAATGAATGTATGGGTTTATAAAGGAGACTTCCACATTGTTACCAATGTGGGAATCCATGTTTACAATAAAATAATAATAAATATTTGCAAACTCAAATTTTTCATTTGACAGAACTAGTGTTAAAATCTTGGAAAAGATAGCGAGAAGAAGCACCGAGTGCTGAGAGGTTGGTTGTAAGAACTTTTAGGCAAAATGAGATACATCAAAGCAAAAGAGGTGGAGCTGAGACCAAGAGTTGTGTGAGTGACTTTTGTGTAAATGATTTTCAATGCTTAAAAGGTGTCTTGTGTGGGTGTTTTCTCACCGAATGATTATTTTGAGAATAATCATGTGATTATAACCAATAATTTCATGTATGAAAGTTATATTTGAAAGCATTCCTTCTAGGTCTGTAGCTATGCATATTATGTCGAGTTATTCTTATATGTTATGCTTTTATTGATGCCATTGTTGTGTTAATTGCAAGAGAAAATTGAATGATTTCTATATGATGATTGTGATGCTTATGTGTAAGCAAACCATTAGCCTTATTCTTGATTGTTGTGTTATTATTATGTGGTGTACACATAATATATTCTAGCGTCGTGTGGACGTATGATATAACTAAAAATGAATCCATAAAATCTCCAAGTGTTGTGGATGGAGAGAACATTATAGTA
The DNA here is from genome assembly GCA_037974545.1 of Cucumis variabilis. Taxonomy (NCBI): domain Eukaryota; kingdom Viridiplantae; phylum Streptophyta; class Magnoliopsida; order Cucurbitales; family Cucurbitaceae; genus Cucumis; species Cucumis variabilis. The sequence continues at coordinate 3,781 of JBBPDI010102884.1, forward strand.
GCTTGAACATAAGATGTTGGGGAGAGTGAATCCCAGTAGTCTTGACAAACGGAGGATCCATGAACTGAGATGAAAGAAATAACAGAGCCAGTGTATGACTTCTTGATGTGCAAAAAGAAGCGTTGAAAGCTTGCGTTTTTAACTAGAAAATGTTTTACATGACTTCTTTGTATTTCCTAAAATTTATTTCTAAAACTCTCACTCACTAAGTCTTTGACTTACCTTTTCAGTTTTTCCCTCCTCAAGTTGTTAGGCGTTGAGGCCATACTAAGGTTAGTCTTGAGGTTGCATAGTCAAGATAAGGAGGAAAATAGAGTTGTTTTGTAGTCTTATGCAGTAGGATAGTCGTGTCATCTTATCTTGCGTTTAAGGAGTCAGTTGGCAAGAGTATCGTTCCTTAACACAAAAGGCTCAGTCCTAAGGGAAGGCAAGTACCACACCGCAGTTGGAAAGGTCCAGCCTAAGAGGCGAGAGAGCTAAAATGCTAAGTTAGAGAAAGGAAGCCAAGCGTTGTCTTTGGGATCGGTCGTTGGACATTCGAGGTAATGGAAGAAGTGAATCTTCACACCTCGAATGACCCAATCTCAAGGAGAAGTATTGGGTGGTGAGAAAGGCCTAAGATGCATTACTACACATTGAAGTAAGCAAGCCAGATGTCGTAGTTGAAAAGGCTATGATAGGCGATGAGGACCTAACTTTATGTTAAGTTTCATTGTAGGAAAAAGTCTAATCTTCGTTCATATAAAGGTGTTAAGTTAATGAAGATAAGTTTTGTGCTCATTTTTCCATATCATCTTTGTCTATCGAGTAAGTGGGTAAAAAGTAAAATAGAACGCAATATAGGATATATTAGTGAAGTTTTTAGGTTATAGTATTTCTCTTCCTTGTGTAAAAGAAAGTAAGGCGTTTAAGTTGTAAGGAAAGAGATGTTCCACTTACTAAACGTTTAGCGTGTTACCTCGCAAGAAGTACATAATAAGGGTCTAAGTGACACACTTCCATCTAATTACGAGAAGTGACCTTTGGGTCGGGCGTGGCAACAATCTTTTCACTAAGTCTTTTGGGTCCAACCCCATTCTTACTCTAAACTACATTCATTTTGTAATAATTCTTTTTGTTGTAAGTTTGAGTTATTTTTCTTTGAAGGGTCTACGGCTGTAGTATTTTTACTACCTAATTGACAGCATATAATTTATTGATATTCTTATTTTTGCTATTACATGATTCTTGCATCTTTTCTTTTAACAAATGACCCCTACTTCTTTGAAAAGTCCTATCAATATATTTATATTTTAAACTTCTCATTATGATTGGAATTTAAGTTAGAAAGGATCTTTGGGAGAGGAGGAGTGAAAAAGGCTAAATACATTGTGTGTATCTTAGACTTGCATGAATGTTGTAACAATGATCGATAATGTGCTATGAGTTGAATGATAACTTGTAGAAATACAAATTGTTTTTACCTTTTAGGTAGAACAATGGAACCAAAACACATGATTATGTGTCAAAACATGTAGCTTCTATTGCAAATTCATAAATATTAGAGAATACAACTCACACAAGTCTCCATGCCTACGGTACCCTGGTTTCCAGTGTTTCAACATAAGATTAAAGAGAAAAGAAGATATAGTGAATCATAGAGGAGTGCGTGCAAAGGCTACGGGATAGTAACCTTGTCTGACAAATAAAACCCCTAGGCGAGGAACCACATCATCATGGAAAAAGGTTCACTAGCAGACAAGAATGATAGTTGGAGTTAATGTGACTTGACAGAAGGTTACAATCGGCACTGACGTGATCAGAAGAATAGAAGCTCTCTATCAAAAGTTGCCTATTACACGACTACATCTCTGCCAAACAAAAGTGGTGTCTGAATGGGCCAAAACCTAGAGAATTAGCGGAAAGGATTAGCCTTTCCACTGTCTGTAAAAGCATTTTCTTCTTCTCTAGTCCATCTATGAGTGGAAGCTTAGAGAAAGGTTGGAAAATGATTTCATCATTTCCTCTCCCCCCTAACTTGCAACATTTCCCATTTTCTTTACTTTCCATTTTATATTTCATTGTAATGTATAGTTTATATTGTACAGTGGTCTCTTTAATCTTTAATACATTACAATTTATCCACTTTCAATTCATCATTACTTTACTGTTCATCTGTAAAATTGTTTTAGGTAGATTAGGTTTGTGATAAGTTCATGATAAGTAGTTTAACTTATAAGATTTATCATGTTAGCTGAGCTATAATTCATCGCTTAGCCAGTGCTTGTTGCCAACTACTCGAGAGAGAGTAAGTAGAAAGGACATGGCTAATGCGTGCAATGAGGAGTTTGAGACAAACTCCACCTTGGAGATTAAACTTTCATCATTTGTATTCCGAAAAGAGAACAAGTGTTGGTACTTACCGATAACCTTCTGATAGCCCTTTAATATTACTAATTACTTGTCATATTTGCCATATTTGAAATATGCAAAAACAAAGCACCATGGACTGTTTTTTCTAAATGTCTTTGTCATGTGATGCAATTTCCCTATTTTATACCACCTAAATGAAGAAGTAACTCTTATATCTGAGCTTTGATATGAATTCCCTTTTTTTGACGGGCTTATACTGGAAACCTATTATTTCGCTTACACTTGGACAAGTAATAGAAAATTTTCTACTCAACAAGGATTTAGAGACATAGTGAGTATCTCGCATGCAAATAACCATGACTGACAGTGTAGAGAGGTATGTGATATGAATTTAACCTCTATATATATTAGTCATGAAACCCTAAGACTATAATTGAAACACACACGGAAGACATGAAACTAAATTTGAAACTCATTCATAACCATTGAACTCTAAAATGAAAGTTGTCTTTAATAGGTGTTGCACAAACCCACTGAAGTGGTGAAACTACCAAACAAAATATTGATGTTTGGTTAGTGACAAATTTTTTCGTAATGTAGCTATTTGGGACAATATCTTGTTGTATTCATTTCTTTTTTTTTTTTTTGTAAAAATTTTACCAAGTTTTGGTTATTAGTTTGCTGTTATTCTTCCTTTTGGCTACATTCGATAGTTTTCTTGTACTTTTTTATATAAAAATATTTTATTAGTTTCATCTCATGTTTAAATTTCTCAAATACGTGTTATACTTAATGGTATGCGATATATAATTAAAATTGAAAAAAATACACATACACACTCCAGATACCATGTATGCTTAATAGTTAATAATATGTTATATATAAGGGGTATTTTTAAAAATAGTAAAATATTGAAACTATTTACACAATATAGCAAAATCCATTAAACTCTCTTTAGCCCATTTAAGTTTTTTGCTATATATTGTAAAGAAATAATAAGAGATATAGCAACGTTTTTAGGGGACATTTTGAAAAATGGCAAAACCACTTTTTCTTTTAAATTTTAGCAAATAGCATTTTGTACACATGCATGGTATTTTATAAAATACCAAAATATCCACATTTCCCAACTGTAATTATTTTGTTTCTACATTGTAATTAATTTTGTCATGCATTTAGCAACCCATATTATAACCATTTTCTTAATATCGAGTCAAATAACATTCATTGGTTGAATCACAAAAATAACCAAATTATTATTTTGAATTAAATGTTTCTTATGTTTTTTTTTTGTTTAAGTGAGAACTCGCTTATTTGTTTGTCTTTCAATGTTTCTTATTAAATTCTAATTAAGTTATTATAAAAATATAAGATTATACATACATACATACATACATATATACATACATACATATATATATATATATATAATTAGTTAAATACCATTAATTCATACAATGGTAAAAATGAATTAAAATTAGAAAACAATTACATTAATTGTGTTTAGAATAACTTTTAAACCAAAACATGTTCATTTGACTTAATAACATTAATTAATTGAAATTTATATCAATATTGGTTTAAAGTGTAATTAATGTAATTATTTTATTATATTGTGTTCTTATCAAAAGTCTTGTCTGTGTAATTAATTTGTGATATACAGTTATGAGTTTGTCAAAAGTGTTTCCAGCATAATTAATTTGTGATATGCAGTTATGAGTATGTAATTAATTTTGGCGTGTTAATAATGTAGAGAACCATATCATAACATCTTCCTAATATCTTGGGATTTAAAAGATATTGTTGAATAAGAAAATTTGGAGACCAATCACAAATTGTCACATCATTTATTAAATTAATGATGAAAAATGCAAATAATTAAATTTGGGACTAATTAAAGTTGACATGTGTCTGATCAAATTAAAAAATTAAAAACATAAATTGGTCAATTCTAATAATGCCACATGTTTTCATCCTAACCGTTGGATCAAGTTAATATTTTAGTTCAATTAAATATTATTTACTTAGACTAAGTTCAATTTAGCCCAAAAATGAGTTTAATTGAGTCCAAAGGCTAAATATAACCCAAATGGGTCTAGCCCATGGACCAACCAGGCTCAAATCCATAAAATCCATCAGAGAACACTATAAATAGAGGAGTTCTCCTCATTTGTAGGGGTTGGAAATTTTTTACTCCAAAAGGTTTAGAGAGAATTCTCCCAAGAGCTAGAAGACTCCCTAACTCCTGAAGTCAACCATCCTCGAAGATTGAAGCTCCTTTGAAGATACAACCTTTCTTCCAAGACTCCAACTTTCCTCGAAGATTCAAGCTCCTTTGAAGATACAAACTATCTTTGAAGGCTCCAACTTCAAGAACATCACGTGTTCCGCTTCCTCAAATCAAGCGTAGGCAATCAACTAACTTGAAGAACATTGCATGCACTGCTTCCCTAAATCGCGTATAGACGTTCAACAAACTTCAAGAACATCATGTGCTCCGCTTTCTCCAAATCAAGCGTAAGCATCCAGTCGAGAGAGAATCAGAGGATTAAATTCTAGAGATCAAACCACATAGCATCAAATCAACAAGAATACAACATCAACACTAGTTCAACTCCACGAACCAATTTCTTCGAAAATCTCGTGCGAACAAGTTGGCACATCTAGTGGGACCATCTCTACCACTCATCTCTCTCTCGTCATCTAGATCTACAAGCAAATCAATGGCATCAAAGAAAGTTGCATCCAAATCTTGTGTTTCAAGCGACACTTACACGAGATCTGTCATCCGCAGTCGTTCTAAGGGGATCATTCAAAAGAAAGATCAAGGTTCTGTCATCGTGCAGAGCATTCTTAAGCAACTGATGGAATCTCCTAAAGGCAGAATCACCATTAGAGAAAACCCTGCGTTCAACAACTCTACTCCTACTTCTGATCTACTAGGGCAAGAATCAGACCTTGAAGTAGTGTCTGTCATGATGGCTGATATAACTGTTAAGGCCACCATGACAAGGATGGAGAGAAACATAAATTTCCTAATGAAATTTGTCGATGAGCGAAAGCATGAAATTGCTGCTTTGCAAGACCAAATGAAAGCTTGTGAAACTGCTGAGTCGAGCATAGGCAATCAACTAACTTGAAGAACATTGCATGCTTCGCTTCCCTAAATCAAGTGTAGTCGTTCAATAAACTTCAAGAACATCACGTGCTCCGCTTCCTCCAAATCAAGCGTAAGCATCTAGTCGAGAGAGAATCAAAGGATTAAATTCTAGAGATCGAACTACATCGCATCAAATCAACAAAATATAACATCAACACTAGTTCAACTCCACGAACCAAATTCCTTCGAAAATCTCGTACGAACAGATATCAACAACTTTATTCATTCTTTTAATTTCACTATTGTGTTAAGATTTTAACAGCTTCATTCATTTTTTTATTTAAAAATAATAATATTATTAATTTTTATTGGCTAAATCCCTAACCTTTTTTTTATTTCAAAATATACTAACATTTTCTTCATCCTTTTTTATTTCAAAATAACGTATTAGATCTTAATTTATTTTTAAATTTTCAATTTGAAAATTAAAATTAGTTTCCATCTCAACCTTTCTATTATTATTATTTGAAAATTAAATCTCAACCTTTTTTATTTCAAAATAAGATAGAATCTTTACAACTTTAATAATTTAGAAATTAAAATTAGTTTTTGTATTAGATCTTAATTTATTTTTTAAAATTGATTTTTTTAATAAAATAGGCTAAGATATTGTGTTTTTAGATAAAATCTCCTACATTTCATATATATTTTATTAAATAAATAATATTAATTTTTAAAAAAAATCAGCTAAAATTCCCTTAAGAGACAAGGAAGATAACTTTTGTATCTTTTTGTTTTGATGGAAAGTTTTTGTTCTTCCACCCAAGCTTTACAGGTTGTAGACTTGAAAATCAAAGATGAAAGATGAAAAATGAAGATAGTGTTTGCGTGCTTCAAATGTTTATATTATTCTTCTTGAGAATGCATGATGAGGATGGAGATTGGAGTTTGCACGCTCGAAGAAGATGAGATCAAAAAAGAAAAATGTGAAAGTGGAGACGAAGGAAGATTTTCAAGATGGAAGATGAGAAACGAAAAACAAAAATGAAAAATGAAGTATGAAGTATGAAGATCGTTGCAACGATTCTAGAAAAATGAAGATAAAGGGTTCTAACTTTAATTGAACAAGTATGTATTCAAGATTTATTAAAGTGTATGTAACATCCCGAGCGCCTAGGTAATTAACTCTAATTGAATTTCTTTATTTTAGAGTTTAATTATTGGTTGGGTAT
>JBBPDI010102898.1:0-10461 GCA_037974545.1 Cucumis variabilis
ACAAAAATCACAATCACAAGTCCAACAGCCATGCAATCACAATCATCTAGAAAAGAATAAAAAATCAAAGTAAATTTTGATAAGTGATTTCCAAACCAAACAAGAGCAAGTGAAACTTACATTTTTTACTTTGGAATCGTTCAAGGCGTTCAATGGGCAGCACTTAGAATGCAGATCTGGCCACGGTTTGCTATTGTAAGTATACAAGTTCCAACCTTATATACTAGATTCAAGCTTAGATAGGTGATTTCAAAACAAAAAAGTACTTACCAAATCCAAGCTTGTACGCAGTGATGGTCGGTTGGGCAAGCGATGGTGGCGACAGTGGTGGACTCAAAGATGACTGGACACGAAGGATTCTTGCGATGGAAGCACGATGATGACCGGGCAAGTGGTGGATTCAAAGACAACTGGGTACAACGGTGGATTCAGAGACGAATGGGAAGGACGGGTTTCTTGTAGCCAAAGCACGACGATGATTGACTTGAGGGATTAGTTTTGGGCACAACAACGACTGGGCACGATGAAGATTGGCTGTTGTTTGCGATCTGAGGTCACAAATTGAGAAGAGAAGAAAATTAGAAATTAACTTGGAGAGAAGAAAATAAAAGTTAATAGGAAAGAGTAAAGTAAGAAAGAGAGGGAAAAAGATTAGTTTTTAAAACCTAAAAAGAAATTAAAAATGGGGAGGGTCATTAATGTCGGTTTTTACAAAATATAAAAAATTAAAGAAAAAATAAAAAATGAGCGGATCATTAATGTCGGTTTTAAACTGACATTAATGATAAGGGTTTAATGTCATTTTTTAACTGACATGAATGAATTGCCTTTTCAAAAATGATATTAAAGACAATTTTTCATTTTTTTCACCTGACACTAAAGTCCAAATTTCTTCTAGTGTTTGGGCAAAACATTTGGTTTTGGTGAATCATGCGTTCAACCGAATATTGCATGAAAAGGTTCAAGGTACTAGAGTAATCTGTGATTGCTTGAACCGCTCCAAGAATCAATGTATCTTTTGGTGAGTGACAAAGAGGAAGGTCAATGAATGTATTTAATCGCAAATGAAGTTGAGAACCTCAAAACACCTTAAGTCCTAATTGTTGAATTCATTAAGAACCCTTATGGAGGCGTTAAAGAAAGAGTCCATATGGTGAGTTCAATAAGACGTGTCTTAGCTAACTATGCGATAAGGACTTAGAATGATCATTTGAACATTGTGGTGAATGATTGGGAACAGAGACTTATTGCAATGAGAAATTAGAATGCAGAGAGTCATAACACAAGTGATCTATGAAGTTTAAGAGAATGATGCAGCTAGGAAGGCTATGCAGAGCAAAATGCAATGAGACCACAACTCTTCCTTGCCAAGGAACTTGAACGCATGGATGCATCTGTAAAGTATAATTCTTCCATCTCTATTACAACTTGCTTCCATAAAATTTTTATGTATAACATACTTGTAATTCATTTTTGTAACTTAGGTTTGTATAGAACTTGGGCAAACGGTAGGAAAACTTGTACTCAACAAGGACTCAACTATTATGCAATGAAGAGTTACATAATGAGCATCTTACATGCTATGATCATAACCAATGACTCATCACATAGAATCAATCACGTGATACTAAGAGACATAGTGAGCTCATTGCATGCTGTGAACATGCTTAGTGTCATATCACCTAGATTAATTTTAGATTCAACACGCCCATACACTAAGTTCACACAAACATAACACATACATAAGTCAAGCTATAAGTAGCATGAACATGGCTAACACGTGCAAGGAAAAGTTTTCTCTCTGTTACGAGAGAACTTCCATCACCTGTATCTCGAAAGATGAATAAGTGGTCACTAGTCACTAAGAGGTTGTTGTCCTTAAACACGAAACTCTATAAGTCTTAAACTCATCTAGATATATCTTGTCTAATCACGCTTAGTCACTTGAATCCTTATAGGTGACCATGAGTGGCGTTTGATGACTCCTAAAGGTGCATGCCTTAATCATAAGTTGGTTAAGCAAGTTATATCTCATCAAGGCTATCACATTGCTTAATCGCATTATAATGCATAAACTTTCCTTCGCTCTCCCTTTGATACAAGTTAGTCTGCAATCCCATCTCGCCATCTTATTCCTTCTTTATAGATTCTCTATGCGTATATAAGTAGATGTAACTTAGTATTTCCATTCTTTTATACCTTGTTAATGTTTTATTCTTGTATATTGCCTAATTGATATGTAAACTCTAGAACTTAGTTTTGATATCAATTCCTTGTGTTCGACCCTGGTTCATCAATGAAAACCTATTATTTTGCTTACACTTGGACAAGCAATAGAACAACTTGTACTCAACGAGGACTTAACTATTATTCGATAAAGAGATACATAGTAAGCATTTTGCATACAATGATCTTAATCAATGACCTATCGCATAGACCGTATATAATTTCACAACACTGAGCCTAAATCTATTTTCACATCAATAGGATAACATGAGCTTTATTTAATTATGATAAAGTTTTGTCTATGTAGCAAATGTACTTTTCAGCTTTTTGATATTCATGACAACCACTTTTTTTGTTCGTTAATGCTTTAGATCCCCTAGCTTTATTATGTTGGTCGCCTAGTTGGTCACGTGCATCATCCTCACTTGACATTTTATTGTTGGGCTGCTCTTCTTCTCACCTAAAATCTCACAATAAGATAACCAAAATGTGATAAACTGACATAAAGCTCTTTTGTGATTCACAATGCACAACTTGACCAATTTCTTTACTTTCCTACATGTTTTCATACAACTTTATGCATTAAGGCTTCATTATTTTACCTAAAAGGTTATAATAACTTATATTTCTATAAATTATCAACAATCATTGGTCTCGTATTAGAAAGATTGAGATTTGACACCTGGCTATCCTTTAAGCCTTGTTCTACACACATCTAATGCTCGTACTAACCTCTTTTGTTTTCTTCCTTACTTAGCTTGCCTTGTCTTCCTGACACTCAGTCCACCTTCAAACCTTGCCCAGAAATTAGGTTTTTGTCTATAACTTAAACCCAATTTTAGAGCTTAATAACTAAAATCAAAAGCCAAATTTAGAAAATTTCTTTTACAAACTTGCTTAGAATTGTCTTAACTAGCTTACCTCCATATTTCAGCCCAAGCTTCCAAGAAATGAGCTCTATAGCCTCTGAAAACTCAACACTACTCTGTTTCACCCAAAAGTGACCTTTGTGGCTTTCTTCACCCTAACACATGGCTTCCTTGTGTTTTATTTGTCTAGAAGCCCTACTTGGTAAACCAGAGTCATTTTAAGAGCTTTGAAAATTTGAATTGCTCAAACGACACGAGTGGTTTGAGAGAACTTCTTCTCCAAAGCTCCTTTTATATAGTGATCCATGCATGGCTACTATGAGTCATATTCTACTTGCATGGTTGTCTCTCAACACCTTTTGGTTTCAAAAATTTAGGTGTTTGCATGTTATAACTGTCACACCCTATCTTGGAGCACTTCTTCCCTAGGCCAAAGATGTGGCATGAAGTCAATTGATATCTCTCCCTCTTCTAAACAACATCAACTGGCCCTCAACCTTTAACCTTTAAGTGAAAAAATGCAAGCGGGAGCTAAAAGACGTAAATATGACACCCACCCCAATGTGTGTATAATGCAATTGCAATACATCACTAAGTTAGGTCATTGTGAGTAATGCACTCACCATAACTCTCCGTATATCATGTGTCCATTCTAGGTGATAAGTCATGGATCATGATTATAGCATGTAAGATGCTCACTATGTGCCTCCTTATCACGTGATGTATAAGTTCTCATTGAGTACAAGTTTTTCAACTGCTTGTCCAAGTGCAAGCAAAAGAGCAGGTTTACTTGGATGATCCAAAGTCGAACAAAGAAAATTATTTACAGACATTAGTTTTAGGGTTCACTTATCATTTTGGTGTTATGACAATTAAGTTGAAAGAATATAACGATAACTACAACTGCTTACCTACAACTAGAGACTCATACACAGAGAATAAATTATGGCAAGATGGGCATTAAACTCACTAACTTGTATGTGATGAAGAGGTGAAAGAAGGTCTATGTATAATTAAGTGATTAAGTATCGTAGGAGCTTTGACGCGATATAATTGTATAATTAGCCCATGATTAAGGTGACCTTTTCTCAAAGTGTTTAGGCACCACACTTGCTCACCTTTTGGGATTCAAATGACTGTGCTTGATTATGCGAATGTTATCTATAAGACTTGGCTTATAATACTTATAAGACTTCTCATTTAAGGACGACAACCTCTTGGTGCCTAATGTCCGCACTTATTCACCTTTCGAAATATAAATGTTGGAAGTTACCTTGCTAAGGTGAAGTTTGTTTCCAAACTCCTCCTTACGAACATTAGTCTTATCCTAACTACTCACCCTCTCAGTTAGTTGACGATTGATACTAGTCATGTGATGAATATAGCTCAACTAATGCGATAAGGTTTATAAGCTAGACTTCTTATCAAGAACCTATCACAACTCTAACTACTAATAACACATTGATGGTGAGAAGTCAAGAAATGATGGATTGACAAGGTGTAAACATGCAATATACGTATAAAGAATATAGGCCTTTGACCAATGTCCAATATGAACATCACATATATTACAATGATGTATAAAGATGGAGAGAAAGAAGAGTGAAAAAATTACTACAAGTTAGGGGGAAAACGGAAGAATGATTCTTTTCTTGCTTGGACTCTCTGCTTCAAATGGTTTATTCTAATGGTCCATTCAGACCTCTCTTCTCTTGGTGAGGACGAAGTGCTTGTATAGATTGCTTTTTGGTGGAAAACTTCTATTCCTCTGAATGTGTCAGCGCTAACATCTGGCCTTATAAAGTCACATCACTCCAATTACCATTCTTTTCTTCTAGTGAGCTTTCCTCGCGTGATGTTGTGGTTCCTTGTCAGGGATTGTTAATTGCCAAGCTAGTTCCTATCGCGTAGTCTTTGCGTGAGATGTCTTATGTGATTTGCTCCTTTCTTCTTTTTCCACTTATCCTGCGTTTAAACATGATAATCACCTAAAGCATGCATGACACTTATGTAAGCTGTATTTCTAAATATTTATAAATTTACAACATGAGTCACATGTTCTGATCATCTTCTTATACGTTTTAACCTCATTATTCTAATAAAAAAGGGTTGCAATAACAGACATTTTTGCACGTTATCACATGACCCGATATGTGGTGTGATGTCAGTTAAAGTCATTAACCTCCAAAAGAACTCCAACTGGCCATTGCTTGAAAACATGAAACATTTAACAGCGGAAGTCTTTAAACTTAAAATATACTTTGAAACCGTAGTGTAGCCCATTTGAAATATTTCTTTGTAAATATTAAGTAAAATATGTCATACAGGACAATATAAGCTTAAGTAACCATAAAAAATGCTTTAAACAAACAATTCCTTTTTATGATTAAAACTAAGTTGGTCTGGCAACAGTAAGTTTAGCATTCGGAGAGTCCACAATCTGTACCTGAAAAGTGGAAAAACAGTTTTGAAATAGTAAGTTGAAAGACTTAGTGAGCAACGGTTTTAGAAAACAGGTTTTCATAAACAACTTAATATAAAACCAAACTTTAAATACATTTATCAGTAAGTCATCATTTCATAACATGAAACTTGAAATATTGAACATTTGTATTTTTTAAGACAGTCGTCCATAGCCACGAACAATATTTACCCCTTCGTCCGAAGATGGAATAGTCATTGGATAGCTAATCCTCTCCTTTAAGACATAAAAATATATCCTTTCTGATGGCTCATAAACTATAGATTTGCGACCCTATCATCAATATGGAGTTAACCACATGTACACAAAAGGTCTAATGATATATTTAAACATGGATAAAACATTTGAAAATATTGAAATATTTTTCTTGAACTTGATCATGAAATGATTCAAATGGTATAACTTGAATAATAATTCATAAACATTTATCATAAAACATAACTTTAAATAATAACTTTAATTTCATGCTTAGTAAATCATTTTACAAGCTATTGATTTGTAAAACTCGAAACCATGTTTAATAAATACTTTAGAAATCATGGTGTTACTCATTGCCCTTGGCTAGAGCCTTGATCATGATATTCCTCTCAAGCTTCCTTGATTTGAAAATTTCATAATTTATCCTTAATTAATTCATTGAACATGAAAATATCCAAAAATTTCCTTAAATTTCTAAAAAATGCCATGACAACTCAAAACAGAACATCGATGCCCAATGACATGGTGAATGGAGCTGGTCGCACGTGCATGGCCTGGGGCCTGGTCGCGTGATAACCTCACAGTAAGGAATGTCTCGCGCGTCCTTGTCGCCTACCCAATGTGCCTATCACATGCCTTAGTGTGTTGTGCTTCCCGTACACCTTGTGCGTTAATCTCATAATGCAAGGTCATGCATGCAGTCTGAGCGCATGTCTTGCCACTCGGTTGTGCCATGGCCTTGCCATGTGCATGTAAACTGACTATAATAACCTCTAAAAACAAAACACATGCTCATCTCACATATGAAAGGATAAAGCCCTAGGCAGCGAAAGATTTTACAAAATCATTCCTCGATTTAATTTGGGAATCCCAAAATACTAATACATTGGCAATATTTAGAAACAAAATTCTAAAAAGGCAAAGCATGCTTTTAAATTAAAAGATATAGAGAATGAAAAACTCACGTAATTTGACGCCTCTGAATCTACTACAGCTCCAAATAGGGACACCACCCGTCGAAGACCTTCCTATCCTTTAGGATGAAATTAATTTATCGGAACCAATTGGGATGAGAAAAGGTTTAGAGGGAAACTAATTTGTAGAGAGGAAAAACATTGGTTAAAGAAAAAATGGTTTTTTTTCTATATATTTATAACTTCTTTTCCTTGAGAGAGTAAAAGAGAATCATGAGATACAATTGATTTAAAAAATATTAAAATATTAAATTAATAAAAATGTGAAATCAACTAATTAATTAATTATATTTAATTAATATTTCATTTAAATCATATTTAATGAATATCTCTCAAATATCTTATAGTTTTAAGTTAGTTTAATTAAATCAAATTTAATTTAATTTAATTTAATCAAATCAAATTTAACTAAACTATTAATTAATTAATAGCTAAATTAAATATCTTATATTTAACTTAATTCAAATTTGAATCATATTCAAATATAAATTTATCTCATTACCAATAATTTTAATATGAATCTAATTCACATTAAATTAATATTTGAACTCATTCAAATATTTTATCTCTCATAGATTAATTTTGAATCATATTTAAAATTAAATTTACAATAAGGTTTAATTAAAATATAAACTATATATTATGATGTATCACCATACATTCTACTAATTCTCAAAGTAAATTTGAGCATTTCAAATTACAACCAATATAAATAAATCTCATTACCCTTTACGAGCTAAAAAGGAGGCCTAATGGACATATAGATGAGAAGTCACAACAATAAGATATTAATTGGCTAAACTCATTAATCACATTAATCAATATTTGTTAATTGTGTGGACACTCCACTAAAGACTCACACCTGAACTCTTTTCACTGTAGATATATTTTTATGTCCACGAATATAGACTAGTACGAGTAACTTAGTCGTTCACGAGTGTTCGCCACACTAGTTGAGTCAAATTACCGTTTTATCCCTAGGTTACTTCTAGTCCTTAAATACTGGTGCTCCTCTAATGAACAACCTATTTATGGTCCAACTAATAAACAGAAATCTCTCTCGTGTCATAGAGAGGATAGGACCTTTTGCTTAAGTCCCAGGGATACCATTTAAGGGAACACCCATCTACTTACCCTAAAGTAGGGAATGAGTGAATATCATCTTGTATAATTATGTTCCCAGCTCCCCACTTGGTCTTGTCCCCAACATGATAAGCATATTGAGTTCTGGCCATTCTCACTCGTACAAATTAAAGGACAATCCCTCACGAATAGGAGTTCATAATACACTCAGGATTAAGACTAAGTTACCTAGGTTATCATAATGAAATAGAAACCCAACTAGTTAACGGAGTTACATCTAGTGGTTACTATTTTGTGGTCCAGTCTTATGTAAACTCATTGTATAGGATACCCTCACTCGCATGTCACCTTACACGAATGAGTTGAATCATTGTGTTTGTATCAAATACAAAGTAAGTTGTATTCATAGTGTTACTAGGATAATGTACCGAACCTTATCCCTATACTATAGACCCTTTAAGCTGATCTCAAATATTGATCCCTGTTTGTCTCTATATAATGTTCAAGACTCATGAAATATTTTAGGATATTAGTTTATTGGATTTGGGCTATTAAGGCAAAACTAATAATATAATCAATAACATTTATTGAAATAATAATAACAATTTATTAATTAATAACGATCATTGGATTATATTTACTATCTACGAGTTTTAAAAAATAAATTGCAACAGTTCGGTTAAGGATTCACTAACTTAATTCATCTCGTAAGTGTGATCCCTACCATTTTTAGATCCCAAAGATATGCTTCAATAGGCTATTGAAAGGAAAGACAACCATTGAAGATTAACCTAAGAAACCCTATCCATTTCTAGGGTTTGTGTTGTTTCAACATTTATAATCAGGGCCTCCAAAGGGATGGTCACTTTAGGACGACACGCAGGTGGATCATAGAAATCGCACGATGCAATCTAATGGAGGAGATCGTAGAATAAGTTGACATGCGTCCTTCTCCCACTTATTATGAACATTTCTCCTATTCACCTTATTATTGATCCATACAAACACTTTTCGAAGGGAGGCCACGCCCAGGGCGACACGAAGTGAGTATGAATCTCATGTGTGAACTCTTATGGACATGAGAGCTACAAATTTTCCTAGTGTCATCTTATACTAATAGGAACAAGGTTAATTCAACGGCATGCCTGGTCAGTTCCCAGATAGGAGGTGTTCTGTAAACTGTCAACTTAAGTACTCCTAGCCTTAGACAGAACTTTATTGGTGGAGTTCCCTTATAACCTAAAATCCTATTTAATTCTAATCCTATTAGAATTAATGTAATCTTAGGTCTATTTAATTTTAAACAATTTAAAATTAAAAAAAATTAATCCTAAGAGCCTATGTTTGTATGCAAGTCTTTATTATAGGTTGATGATTTCTAATTATCAAATTTTATAACTATTATAAAATTAATTAATTAGTCCTATAATATGCATACTGTAGTTTAATTAATCAAAATCAAATTATATTTAATTAATAAACTATACATTATGCATAACATTACATTAATATAACAATTGTATTAAACAATGGGTGTATTATGCTAAATGCAAATTGATTTTCTTCTTAATTAATTTAACACTTATATTAAAAATAACTATGAAAATCAACCAAGCATACACAAGACATTTATTTTTATATAAAAAATTATATTTACACTACAAGAAAAATGGTCTACGATGACAATTATTTTTTGTCGCGAAAAATCCGTGACAGTTATTTATAGTCATAGTATCGTTTGTCGTGGAAAGTCCTTCTATGACAGTTCCAAAAAACTGTCATAATATGTGTTTTTCATGACAAAAAATAAATGTCATTAATTAGTATTACATGACAACAAATAACTCTCATTTTTTATGACAACAAATAACTGTCATCATTTACATATTGACGATATAAAAATGTCACAAATTCTTATATTATGACATTTTTTTCCTGTCAAGAATATGCCAATCGTGACAATTTTTGTAAAATTTAATTGTCATTGTTTTAATATTGACGACAGTTATGAAAATATCACGAATTAATATATTATGACATTTTTTCCTATCAAGGATAGACCAATCGTGATAGTTTTTATAAAATTTAATTGTCATTGTTTCGATATTGACGGCAGTTAAAAAATGTTACGAATTCTTATATTATGACATTTTCTCCTGTCGTATGTTCCTCAATTCCTGTTCTTCTTGTCGCTCTGCCATTACACTAACAATTTCAATGACAATAATCTAATATATCACACCCATATGAAAACAAAGAGAACACTTTAATATATATACGTAATAATACACTTTGTAATATTCATATACCCATTTTTTGTTAAAAGGTAGTTTACATACAAAAAGAATAAACATTGACATCTTTAGCTACCAAGAAGCCTAAAATCAGTACATTGAAACCAATAGTTTGCTACCAACCATACAAAAAGTGTTATATCAATCAATTGCCCCAAGTTGGCTTCACCGCTCCAATGGATTCTTCCAAACCTAGTAAGAAAACAAAATATCATTTTAGAGTATGACTAAAGAACATTAGTGAGAACATTTCTAACCCTTCATTCCAGCCCTCCATGGAAACTCATCAACAAACAATAGAGCTTTAGGTAGACTTTTGAAATTGGAAACTTACC
>JBBPDI010102907.1:0-10460 GCA_037974545.1 Cucumis variabilis
CTTTAGTGGAATGACCTGTTAGTTAACGAATGTTGATTAACTCGATCTAAAAGAGTTTAGCCAGTTAATCTTGAATCATTGGAGCCCATGATTTATAGGTCCACTAGGTTCCCTTACTAGCTCATATGGAATAAACTTAGAATAGAGAGATGGAATAAGTCAAATTGTTCGAATTAGGAGAAGAGAGAGAAACCGACAAGCATATGTGATAATATAGTCATCGATTTTCAGATTAGAAATAGAGCTTTATGTTTAAATAAGATTTAAATACTATAAATATGAATAAGGATTCATACTAGGAAGCTTGAAATTGATGGAAATGGTCAAAGTTGTAAAAAAGTCAAAATATTGACTTTTGACTTTGAAAAGTCAAACTTTGACCTGCCGTATATTTAAATGTGATTTAAATTTTGAAAAAATAAATGCGGATTCATGCCCTGGAGGTCAAAATTAATCAAGAATGATAAAATGGTAAAAAGTCAAAATATTGACTTTTGGACTTGGAAAAGTCAAAGTTTGACTTTTGATTTGAAAGGTAAAATGACCATTTTACCCTTGGACTAAGTTAGTGAGAAAATTCAACATTTTATTGGATAATCCCACTAACACTTAGTGAGATATGTGGCTACATGAGATGTAGACACCTAGCCCACTAAGTTCCACTAATTGTTAGTGGAATATTAGGTATTGAGATTTGACAAATTAATTACATGCATTTTTGCATGTAATTAAGTTATAAATAGAGGTATTTTCAAATAGTTTGAGACTTTTGCAATTTTCTAATAATTTTAGAAATTACTAATTATTTCACCCTAAAATCTCAACAAATTTTATTCCATTCAATTTCCATTTATCTCCTTAATTTTTCATTACCAAATTGGATCCCACAACCCGGTTCTCTGTCTTGAGAATTGTAGGAAAAAAATCTAGTAGTTGTCTCGGTTTGTGTACGTGAATTGATTTCAAAGATTTTGAAAGACATCAAAGGTAATTATTCCCTAAACTCTAAATTCTTTAGTTTAGGGTTTCATGTTAATTAGTTGTAATTAGAGTAAAAATCCGTTTCTATTTTCCGCTGTGCATGTCTTCCGTTTCCAACAAAAATCTCCTCCCCCTTTCTCCTTCCTCGCGCCACCCCCCCTCACCTTTCTTTTTGTTTTTCTTCACTACCCGAGCCCTACCCACCACCACCGACTGCCATCTATAATCTTCTTCCTCTTTCTTCCGTCCACCTGAAGCCGACCGCCGTAGCTCTCCCCTCCCCATCTCCGTTTGGATCCCTGACCACTTCCCTGAAACCTCATGTCGGCCGCTCAAACCTCCATCGTCCCACTGAGGTTGAGGACGAAAGACCAGTTCACATTGTGGCCCATCTCCATTTGTGTCATTTGGCTGCCGCAACGATGGTGTACCGCTCTCCTCTACGCGAACCGCAATGAGCCACACACAGGTCCACGCCGACTGGTCCCTTGCAAGCTGTCGTAAGCCGTGTGTCGTTCCTCTTAGTGGTGAACCAAGCCAAACATCTCCTTCAAGTTAGGTACCAAGTCTACTACACGTCGTTTTAACTTCTGTCTCCTTCACATGATCCTTGTCCTTAGGTTTGATCACTGCTGTCTTTCTTTTTACTGTGAATGGTTGAAGTTATTGAGGAAAATTTAAGTTGGATTGTTGATATTTCAAACAAATTCAAATAAATTTGGTTGGAATATTTCTTGACTGTTGTTCAATCTTAGGTTGAGGGTAGCGCTTAATTGTCTTCGGGTCTACAACAGCTATTGGTTTTGGTTAAAACTCAATTCGTTAACATTGGGTAAGTTGTGAAACATCACTTTGGGTTACATTTGTAAATGTTTGATGTTCGGAGAGAGATATTGAGTATTTATCTTAATGCTTAGGTTCATTTTCGTAGACCTTAGCGCGGTTAAAGAGCTTACATAACGTTAAGGTAAGGAGTATTCTACTGGACTCACCTATAGCCTTGAATGTGATGGATTATGTTGTTATATCTGAGCTGAGAAAAAAATGATGATTGTGATTTATACTTTTGAGTGTAGACTTATTGTTTATTGTATGTTGTGTTCGATTGAGAAAATACATATCTATATATGGACGAATGTGGACTTGGTATTTGAGTGCATTGTTGTGTCTGACTGGATATGTATGTATAAACATATGACTGATGAACGACTGAAACTTTATGATTATTCTTAAAGGGGGTAGATTTGAAAAGGTGGATTCTTGTCTTGACTGAATGTATGATATTTTGTTAAGGGTTAAGTGGAGTTTATGCAATGAGGTTACGAGAATGATTTGTAAATGACTGTTAAGACGAAAGATTGGACTAATGGGAAAAATTATTAGTTATCCTATTGTGTAGTTACCTTGCAAGTGTCCTACGAGATCGCCACCTTTTTATATCCTGCGGGATTATTTGTCTGATATGTGTTTCTACAGAATACTAGACTGATTATGCGTCCTTCGGGGCGTTAGATTGATTATGTGTCTCCGACGGGATCACAAGACTGTGACTGTACAGGGTACTCCATTAGGGATCTAATAATTTATTTTTTCCCTAACGGGACCAGTAGTGGGTCTCTTACTGAGTATGTTTGTACTCAACCTTTTATGTTTAATGTTTTTCAATTAAAGATAACAAAGGAGGTAGACCGACGAGAGGCAAGAAGGAGGCGTGACTTCCATAGGGAATGTCGTTCAAAATGCTTCCGCCTATGTTTTGTTGTTTTCTTAGGGACATGAGACTGTTTAGAAAATTTTTGTGATTTAATAGAGTTATGAATTTTTGTTTTGCAAACTGTACTTCTAAAATTTTGGTTGATTGAAATAGGGCCCGAATAAAGGTTTCTTTGATGTTGTTTGGCTTGATGGATTTTATAAAGACTCATGTTTAAAAGAAATGTTTTTCTATTAAAGTAATGACCACAGTTTAGTTTCAAAAACTTGGCTCGTTATAAAATAATTGTCATTGATTTTGTTCGCGACAGAAAATAACTGTCGTTGTAGACATTTTTGTTGTAGTAAAATCTATTTTGAGGGCTTCTAAACACTTTAACTTTTTTCAAAATAACTTATTTTTTAAATTAAACATTTGAAAATATAATCCAAACACACCATTAACCTTTAGAGAACTTAAAATTAGTCACAACTTATAAAATATTAATATAAATAAAATAAGAATCGAATGAGGACTTACATCACCCATGCAAATGATTGCATAAAAAAGGATCTTACCTTTTAAAATATCTTTGAAAAAAAAATGCACGACAATTCTAGTTCTTGTAAAGAGGTAAAAAAAAGGGACAAAAAGTTAGAAGAAAAAAAAAAAGAGAAAAGAAAGAGAGAGAGAGAGAGTTACAAAAGAGAGAGAGAAAGCTAGAAAGAAAATGAAGTTAGAAAAATAAAGAAAAGAAAATAAAGGAAAACGAGAAGATAAGTCTTTTTTTTTTTCATACCTTTCTTCTACTTAACGAGGAAAAAATGATAAAAATGTGGGTTCATTTAGAAGGCCAGCAAGTTCAATTTCTAATAGGATTTAGAATGATATTAAATTTTTTTAATAATAAAATAGAAAAGACAATCTAATTATCTTATCTTATTTTTATTTTTAAAAAAATTTCATTTCAGGATAAATCTTGAATTTCAAATTTGGGATAATTAAAATCTCTAAATCGGTCAAAGTTAAGATTTTATCAACAATTTTAAATTAAAATTTGGTCGTACCACAAAATTTTATTCTAAATTTTACCCAAAGTTCAAAATCCAAATCAAATTAAGTTGCATATATGACCTTCTTTTTTATCTCAAATTTAAATTGGAGTCATAAATCCAACTTTATCCCAACCCTTTATTTATCTCAAAATTAAAATTGATCACTCCAAATTCTTATGCATGGTAGAAACCTCATTCTTATCTCAAATTTAAATTTGATTATGATTCAAATTTTATCCCAAAAATCAAATTTAATTTTTATTCTCTAGTCAAATTAAATTGTTGATAAAACCTTAAACTTTTATCAAATTAATGTTTGGTCATATTCTAACTCTTGTTTCAAATTAATGATGAAAAATACAAATGATTGAATTTGAGACTAATTAAAAAATTTGCATGTATCCCAAATTAAAATTGAAGACATAAGTTGGCTAATTCTGATGATGTCACATGTTTTCATTATGTCCGTTAGATCAAATTAATTATTTTGATCCAATTAAATATTTGAAAGAATTAGAGAAAAAATCTATTTTGATCATGATTTTACACATAAGTTGGCTAATTCATGATCTAAAATCGTTATATTTAATCAATTTTGCATTTTTTTCATATATTGAAGGCTAATTTGATAAATTATTACTGTAATTTCAGCTTAAATAGATCAATATATATCCTATTTATAGTCCGTCAAGTATATATACTACCTCATTTTCTTTCATTTTGTATTGGATCTGATATTCTTCTACATCCCCTGATAACATCATCCTTACTATCTTAAAGGCTTATTAGAGCAAAAATTCTTCCCACAAACCAACGAGTCCTTTCGGCATGTTTTGTCTTCACTCACATGCATCTTAAAAAACTTTCTACCAGGTCACCCAATATAGAGTTGCTCCAAGCTAAGCACGCTGAAATTTGGAGTTCCTATGATGAAGCCACAGAAAAGGAAGGTATACCTTATTTGGTATAGGTATTACCTTTTAATTATTTTCAGTTTTTTTTTTCTTAACATTACTTTCATGGTAACCTTCCTTGATGCAGAACAAAATAATAATAAAATACAAAAAAACATAAAATAAAATATAATAAAAAACCTTCCCCAACGCAGACGTCGTACAAACCTTTTGCGATGTAGACATCGCAGAAGTATTCCTCGACATCTGCATTGAGGATGCCTTCTGTGAGTCTGCATCGCAAAAGGTTTCCGTGACGTCACGCTACAATAGTCGTATACAATGTACTGAATGGTGCGTCGGGGAAAGTTTCACCGACGTTGGTGCGAGATGTCTCGCAAAAAGTATCCCCGATGGGCTTTCTGTGACGTGCCTGCCGATGTCATATACGACGTTGCGGTAGCCTTCCACGACGTTTATGATGATTTTTGACTATGTGTTGCTACGTTGGGGAAGATTTTAATTATTGTAATGTTCAGTTGTGATACCGGCTCATTCATGTCTCTGATATATACTTATTGTATTTAATCAAATTTGCATTGATTTTCATATATTTGGAGTATCTAAAAAATAATTATAAAATTTAATAAACAGTAGTGTAAATATCATTAAAGAGTTGTAATTCTTCGATTACAATTGAGTTACATTTTTATTTAAAATTATGTGAAAGTAGTGAAATTATTTAAATTAAACACCTTCATTCAATTAAATACAATTTTGTAATATCCTCAGTTTATGATCACTTCGATTTGACGATTTTAATTAATGTAAATGGGTATAATGAAAATCTCAAATCAAATACATATTTCTTTTTGTATAATACCATTATAAATTATAGTTACATTCAGTGGCAGATCTAGAAATTTTATATAGCGGGGGCACTATATAATAAAGAGGCGCTTGTAAAAATAGCAAAGAAATTTATGATAATAGGGTCCATGTCACTACATTTTCTAAATTGCAAAAGTAGAAAATTTAAAAGCTGATATATAACGCTCCGAGTTTAGGGAGGAGACATAAATGAACCAGTATTACATCTAAATGAAAGGGATCCTGAGGATATGAAATAAGGATATGCAAATAATGTTAAGAAAGACTTAATAAAGAATTAAAAGTTACTACCTTTACTAAAAAGGTGCACCTTCCTTTTCAGTAGCTCGATCATAGGAACTTCGAATTTAAGCGTGCTTAACTTGGAGTACTTCTATGTTGGGTTACCGTCTGAAAATTGTTCTAGGATGCATATGAGTAAGGACAAAACATACTAAAGAACTCGTGTTGGTTGGTGGGGACGACTTTAACTCTAATAAGTCTTTAGGATATGTAAGGATGATATTGTCGCAGGGGATGCAGAGGAATGTCGGAGATCTGAATTCTGGATCTTGATCCAAATCCTTGGCCCAGGGTGTTAAGCTATCTGATATCACTAATTACTTGTCATATTCACAATATGCAAAAAAGAAGTGTCATGGGCTATTTTTTTAAAAAATATTTTTGTCATCTTATGTAATTTTCCTATTAACAAGCTAAAAAAATTAAAATATTAAATTTTGAAAATGTGAGGATTGGACTCACAACCTAATGGTTATAATAGTAGAGTCACAACCACTACACTACAACCATACTTGTACAAAATGAAACATTATTTAGTATATATTGTAATCTGACACTTCAAAATTAATATTAAAATACAAAAGTAAATAATGTGATGAGGACACGTGCCCCTGCTGGCCCCTTAATAAATCTGTCCTATATGAGTTGTTGAACAAGATTGAATTTATTTAATTCTATAAGCTCTCATTCCATACTTTAAGTCGAGTATCCTTGTACTTTAAATGGTTGAATTGTTTTGACATAGAAATTAGAACCATTTGGTTGAGAATAAAACTTGAATTTTATTTAGGTGTTGAAAGAAGAAAAGAAAAGATGAGGATAAAAGAATGGTCTGTGAGGCAAAAATAGAAATTTATTTGGAGTGAGGGGAACCATGGTGATTTTCTCTTTTCTTTTAAAAAAAAACAAACAAAAATAAAAATAAAGAAAGAAGAAAATTTCTCTTCTTCACTTTGGGAATACGAGCGCCCCCATTGAGTATGGAATTTGCTTTTCGATCGACTTCTTCTCTCTCGTTCACGCTCACCTGTTCCTTCTTTCTCTCTCCTCGACTTGATGCCATCACCTAGTGGATCACCAACCGTGCTGCTTGTCTCCTTTGCTTCATTTGGCGTCTACGATGCAGTTTGTTTGTCATTTGTTAACGGGCTACTTGAATTACAGACAACGACTTGCACGACGACAAGCAAAGTCCAACCCCGTCTTCTTTCACACAAGTCAAAAGACTATTCTCCAATGCCTCTCCTACAGCCACCGTGCGCGATAGCTTGCTGGAGATGAAGGAAATCACTGCATGTCTTCATTCTTTTTCAAATTCAACTCTTAGAGTAAGATTTTATGGTTCAAGATTGTTATTATTAGGTGATTTTGGATACCCATTAAGTTTATACTTGAGTTTATCATTACTCACTACTTTTCGATGTTAGATTCAAGTTTTAGAAGGGTTTGACCCGCTGCCCACCACTTGAGAGTTCAAAATTAGGCGTTTTGGTACCACTTGAGTAAAGTTCTAAGCTTTATGTTGTTGATCTTGAGTACCCTTATAATTTAGTGATAACAATGTGTAATCCATGCTGGTGGATGTGTGATTGCAAATTTAGAATGTGTTCGTTGAAGTTAAGGTCACTTTACTAAGTTCTTGTTAGAGTGATTTAAATGAGTTTTCTTTAAGTTCTAAAATTCCTTTTAAGTCTAAGTGTAAAATTAAATTACTCATAATACTCTTGTTCTAAAGTTGAATGTAGGGGTTGAAAGTGAGCTTTTCATCAACTTGGAGTTCATTTGATGTTTACTTTTATGAAGCTTGAAATAATAAAAGGATTAGGTGATCTTAGGAAATGTTTTGAGTTGTTTGGCTAATAGTAATATTTTGGGTATAAATCCTAAGCATCTTTGATATTTGGGGGAAGGTATATCTATATAAAAGAATCATTGAATTTTGAACTAAGTTGGATGCTCATGGTGTTGAGTATATAAATTTCGAGTCCAAGGGTTATTATGTGAAAAGTTTAGTCTAATCCTAGGTGCTTTGTAAATTTAAAGACCTGAGAAGCATCAAATAGATTTTGGTGGCCTTATGAAGAACTTTACATCTAGTTGTAGCCTTGTGTCTTGTAAGGATGAGTAAAAGATTTTTATCATTGTTTCAGGCCAAATTACTGTAGGGAAAGCATAAAACTCGGGGGATCGAGTAATTGACTGTGAGTGACTCAGTTTCAAGCTTTTTCTATACATATATATGTTATTTTACGAGATTGCTTCGAAACTACCATTGTTTAAACTTTTTATAACTATGTTTTCATTTATACTTAAAGGATGCGTTTACTCACACGATGGTTTCAAGAATATGTATGTTTAGAATTTTTATAAAAATGTGTTTTATGACCATGTTTGGCTTTTAACATGAAATATGTGACTTTATGAATGGTGGTGATTACCCATAGGATACGAGAATGTGTTTTGTAGCACCACCTACGATCGTTAAAAGGTTCTGAGGTTGAAAGCGACCATGACGAGAGATCCGAGAACCTGAGCCTAGGTGAGGATATGGATGGAGGAGTATGAAATGGCTTCAGGCCTAGTTTAAACTTGGTTGGTAGCTCTATGTATACATAGGAGCGTAGATGGAGGTGGATACTATGGTAGGTTCTAAGTATATGTGAGCTCTATTTGGTCACGTGTATCCTTGTGGATATGGATTACATGTGATCTATTTCAGGCCTTGTATTTAGTATGCAATCATAGTTGAATTGGATAGAGGTTGTTACCGTGGTAGGTGCTAATTATGCGTGACCTCCATTTGCTCGCGTGTTTCCTTATGGATATGGATCATGTGTGAGCTATTCCGAGCCATGTATTAGTAAGCTATCAAGGTCAGATTGGATGGAGGTTAATATCGTGGAGAGTAATAAATATGCTTAAGCTAGTTATGGCTGCATGATTCCTTGATCATGTGTGAGCTACTCTTGGCCTTCTAGTTAGATGTCTTGCCATGATCGAATTGGCTACAGGTTTGTTGGTTGATTGGAGATTATTTGACAATAACGCTGTATTTAATATTTTATATCGATGCATATTTACTCATCTTGTTGAGCATATTTTACGAGTTTTTACATCTAATTATTTGTCACTCCCTGAGTTTTCTGCTTATATTTTCAATGTTTTCTTTTCCCCACAGGTAGCGATCTAGGACCGAGCGTTGTTTGAACCCCTATCATTATTTTATATCTTCATTTTTGTATGTGTATAGTTTAGATTTTTGTAATGCATCATAGGGTGGTTAGTCTTATTAGGAGAGGCGCTAAGAACTCGTGTTTTGAAAGATCCCTCATTAGTTTGTAATCTTTTTGTATGTAACACTTAGTTTATACCTTAAAGTTTTGAAATCGCCTGGATGCATGTGTGTGGTGAGACACACTTATTGTATGTAGTATCTGAAGTCTGTTTATAATCTTATAGAAGTAGAAACATCTTCCTTTTCAGGTATGGCTACCCCATATTTAGGGGAGGTGCTATCAAAACTTTTAGACAATTTTATAAAAGTGTTTTATCAATTCTACGTTCGAAAAGGAAATGTTTCAAAGACTAGATTCACATTATGATCTAGGTTAAAGGGAAAAAGCTAGAATAGGGCGTGACAATTTTGGTATCAGAGCATGATTTTGGAAGACCTAACAATTATGCACACTACAAGAAATAACATATATGATAGCTAACGAAAAAGGCTATAATAGACTTTTTATAGCCTTTTTCGAAAGTCCTGACAGCCCATGTTATTAAAAAGTCTAGACTTTTTATAGTGTTTTTCTGAAGCTATAATGAGTGCTATTGTAGAGTATGAAGATATAGCTTATATACGTTGCTATAAAAACATTTGATAGCGTTTTTTATTAGAGTTATAATAAGTTTATATAGCTTAAACAATATGCTATCTATAACATATAATAGCATTTTTTCAATTCTATAATATAGTATTTACAGCTTTAATATTAAGCTATAATAATGCCATTTAATCCTTTCCAATTATTCTAATAATTATAATAACCTTTTAATTATATTTTATTTTTGGCTATATAAATCTTTCTATAGCTTTAACTCATCGCTATGAAAGAGATAATTTTTTTCTCATAAATAATTTTTGAATTAATTAGCTTTTAATAAATTTTAGTTTAAGCAACTTTAGTTAAATCTACACATAAATACTTCATAGCAAAATAAATACTAATAAATTCCGTTCATAATCTATTAAAGTTACAAAATAAAGTATTCAGTAATTTAATAAACTTAATAATACAAAGGTAAATAAAGTACTTAATGATGAATGTACCAACAACACAAGTTTGACAATGCTAAACTAAAAGAACATACAAGCAAAACCATATCATGGAAGTGCTCATCTATTTCATTAAGCCACAACAAAATTTTAGACTTGATTTGACCCGCAAGATTATGGATGGAATATATGACAGGAAATATGTTTGATCATCAAAATAGGGACAGTAGCATGAGGGATTTTTTGTAGCTTGTACCATCCACCTGAAAAAAGAAATTTCATGGAATAAGTAAACCAAAATCGTAAATAGTCATTAGATTATACATAGGATGCTCTTTGAAAAGCTTATCATAATATCGTTTCACCAGATTTTGCTTCCACGATGTATCCAT
>JBBPDI010102914.1:0-10458 GCA_037974545.1 Cucumis variabilis
CAAAATTATTTAAGAATTTTGAAAGGATTTTAAGTTTGAGGACAATAAAGTAAATTACATTCAGTGGCAATTCTGAAGTTATTTTAATCTTTTTCCTTTAGGGCTAAAATCATGAGAAACCTTAAAAGTGAAAAACAGAGTAGCCAAACACCACATCTAGAGAGAGAGCTAATTCCTGTATTTTTGGAGAGGAATTTTGATGAGATTCGTTAGTAGAATTTTAATTATGAACTTTATTGATAATTCGTGAGAATAAATCTTCGATACAATGTAAGTAATGAAAAGAACTTGAATTAAAGCTATCTCAATTCAACACTAGAACCGCTTTTCTGTTATCCTATCTTTGAAACTATCTCAATTCAACACTAGAACCGCTTTTCTGTTATCCTATCTTGGAAGGATGAAACAAAGTTTGATTGACTACTCCAAAGTCTAAGTGACTCCCTCCCTAACAAGGAAAGACTATTTTTATGCTTTACTAATAGGAACAAAATAACTAACTAATAACAGCTTTTGAGCTTTCATCTCCCTTCACACATGCCACATTCTTTTTTTCTCTTCTACTGTACTATAATATGATGGGGTCTATCATTACATTCCCCTTCCAAACTCACCTTGTCCTTAAGGTGAAAGTTTGGATACAACTGTTGAATCTCTTCATAAGTCTCTTAGGTTGCCTCATGCCTTGGCAATCCCTCCCAACTCAGCAAAACTTTCCACTCTCCCACCTCCTTTTTCTAATAACCATACACCTTGTTAGGAACTACCTTCTATTCATATATCTCGGTTATATATTGTGTAGTTGGCTAGACTGTAGTATGCTCTCCCAACGTCTTTTTCAACTGTGAAACATGAAAAACTAGATGAATTGCTGCAGTGTTTGGAAGTTCCAACTTATAGGCTATTGACCCTATTCCTTCAAGGATCTTATAGGGACCGAAAAATTTAAGAGACAACTTCTTGTTTCTTTTCTTCCTCAAGGATTCTTGCCTATAATACCTTATTTCAAGAACACCATGTCTCCTACTTGGAATTTTACATCCCTTCTTTTTACATTTGCGTATTTCTTCATCTTCTCCTTTGCCACCCTTAAATGCTCTTTCAACGCTCCTAAAGCCACATCCCTTTCTTTTAATTGCTCATCTAACATTGAATTTGTCTTTGCTCTATCACCGTAGTAAATTAGAGGGGTGATGTACGCCCATATACTGCTTGAAAGGGTGTTACCCCTAGTGCTCTTTGATAAATGGTGTTATATCAGTATTCTGTTCATCACAACCATCTCACCCATTCTTTTGGCATCTCACCACAGAAGCAAAGCATATAGTTTTCTACTCCATGATTCACAACTTTAGTTTGCCCATTTGACTGTGGATGGTAAGTTGAACTCCTGTTTAATTTTGTCTTAGCTAGGCTAAACAGTTCCCTCTAAAAACTGCTGAGAAAAACTTTGTCCTTTGCCAGAAATGATGGACTTAGGAAATTCATGTAATCTAACGATCTCCTTAGAAAACAACTTAGCCACATGCTTAGCTGTGTAGGGATGCTTTAAAGATAGAAAATGCCCGTACTTGCTGAACCTATCCACCACAACAGATATTACTTCAAACCCATTGGATTTCGACAACCCTTCAATAAAGTTCATAGAAATGTCACTCCACACTTGATTAGGAATTTCAAGGGAAAGTAATAACCTTGCAGGAGCTAGAGCTAGTGTTTTATTATGTTGACATACTATGCATTCCTCACAATATTTCTTCACGTCCAGCTTCATACCTTTCCAATAAAGTTTGCCTGTCAACCTTTTATAATATCTTAAAAATCCTGAATGTCCACCAAAAACTGAGTTATGATATGTGTGAAGTATACCAGGAGTCAAAATGGATGATTTAGATAATACCAATCAGTTTTGTACCTCAACATTTCATGCTATATGAAAAATTTTCCTTCTGCTTGCGCTTCTTGATCAACTAGCTCAATGATTATCTTCTTCAATTTACTGTCTCCTTCCACCTTTTTCTTAATTACTTCTAGATCAATTAAGCTTGGAGCTAACAGATTATACACATGAACAATAGGAGGAACTCTGGAAAGTGCATCAGCTACTTTGTTCTCTAGCTCGGGCTTATACACTACCTCAAATGAGTAGCCAAGCAACTTAGCAATCCATTTTTGGTAACCACTCTGTTCCAACAAGAGCTTTAATGATCTCTGATAAGTTTTTACTAGGAATTTAGTTCCCAATAGGTATGGCTGCCACCTCTAAATAGCTCACACAACAACCATGAGTTCTTTCTCATAAATTGGCTTTGCCCTATCTTTCATAGCTAAGGTATGGCTATAGTATGCAATCAGTCGTTTAGCTTGGATGAGCATCACCCTTATGTCGTACCCCGAAGCATCAGTCTCTATTTTAAACGGTAAGCTAAAATTTGGCAAGGCCAACACTGGTAAAGTTATTGTATATTCCTTAAGTTTCACAAATGCTTCCTCTGTATCTTATGTCCACTTAAAAGCCCCATTCTTTAGCAACTGTGTCAACGGTGCTGCCATAGCCCCATACTGATGCACAAACCTTCTATAATAGCCAATTAATCCCAAAAATCCTTTCACCTCCCTAACATTTGTAGGACTCGACCATTCTACAATTGCTCGTATATTCTCAGAGTCTACCTCAACTCCCTTCCTCAAAAGTATATACCCCAAGTACTCTGCTCTGGTTTTAGCAAAAGTACATTTGTTCTTGTTGGTATATAGTTCATGTCCCTCAATACTATTAAAACCAACTTTAGGTGCTATAAATGATCTTTTAAATTCTTGCTGTAGATAAGTATCTTATCAAAGAATATAAATACAAACTTCCTCAAATATGGTCGAAATATCGTATTCATTAAGGACTGGAAGGTTGACGGTGCATTGGTTAACCCAAATGGCATAACCAAAAACTTATAGTGTCCCTCATGGGTATGAATGTTGTCTTCTCTATGTCATCAGTATAAATTTGTATTTGGTGATATCCCGCCTTTAAGTCAATCTTGGAAAACATAGAAGCCCCATTCAATTTGTCAAACAATTCTTCAATGATCGGTATTGGAAAGTTATCTGGTATCGTGACATTGTTCAAAGCCTTGTAATCTAAACAGAAGCGCCAGCTGTCGTCTTTCTTCTTGACTAGCAGTATCAAACTTGAATATGGACTAATACTCGATCTAATTACTCTAGAAGAGAGTATTTCCTCCACTAATTTTTCCATCTCTTCCTTTTGTTGAAATGCATACCTATAAGGCCTCACATTTATAGGATCTGTCCCCTTTTCCAAGTTTATGCAGTGCTCGATATCTCTCCTCAGAGGTAACTTCTTAGGCCATTCAAATACATCTTCGAACTTATCCAATGTTATTGGGACTGATTCCTCTATTGTGTACACTTCATCCACCCCATAGAACTCTGACATAGTCATTCCTGCCATTAAGGCTCTACACTCAACCAAGAATCCTTGGTCTGCGCCTCCCTAGGATTTTATCATATTTTTCAGACATATCTGAGCCTTAGTGAGACGTAGCTTGGATCTCCTTTGATGCTCATCTTCTTGCTTTGATGCATAAATGTCATAGTCAGCTTTTTCCAGTTTACTTCCGTTACTCCTAAGAAGTATAACCGTTGCATTCTAAGTACAACATCTACTCCCCCTAATTCAATAGGTAGAAAGTTGTCCTGCAAAGTCCACCCACTCAACGTGACTACCACTATTTCACAGATCTCCTTCCCTTTTATGATCGTGCCGGATTCGAGAATCACCCTATAATGAGAGGTATCTTTTGTTGGAATCTGAAACTCCTTCACTAACTTTTCAGATATGAAATTGTGAGTAGCCCCCCAATCAATCAACACTACAACTTCTCTGCCCTGTATTTTTCCACTCACCTTCATGGTTCCCGGATTCTTCAATCCTACCACGAAATTCAATGATAATTCAATACATGGGTTGTCTTCTTCAACTAACTCAACTATATTTAGTTCCTTCTTCTCAAGTTCATCTTCTTCAATTATTTTGAATTCCTCATCTTCCGATCTCACAACAAATATTCTGAGTTCCCTCTGCTCTTTCACCTTGCATTTGTGATATGAAGATTACTTCTCATTGCACTGGAAGCATAAGTCTTTCTCTTTGCGCATTTAGAATCCTACATCAGATAATCTTTTCGAAGTTTCTTCCTTTTGATTTTTGCCAGTAGCTACTCATCTCAATGTTATTGTTCTAATTGGCACAATTGTATTACTCTCGTTTTCATTCGTGTTTGTAATTGTATTAGCTTTAGTGGATGTAGCAGGGTATGGTTGGTATTTTCCTCTCGAATATCTAGAAAGTTTTGACTCTCCTCTAATGATTTCTCGATTCTCAATTCTTTGTGCTACTCTCATCATTTGCGCTGATTCGATGGGTTCACAACACCTCAACCTTGATCCACGAAAATAAATAGCCCATAAAGGTCTCTTTAACAACCTTCTCCTGCAAATTTGGTAATGATGCTACCAGTTTATCAAATAAATTTTGGTACTCCTCCACGGTAGACTCTTGTCTAATTCGTAAAAATAGGTCGCAACTCAATCCTTCTCGGATCGATTAAAATCAAACTATAGCCTCTATTTTAGATTTGACCAATCGATAAATTTCTCACGCTTCTCTTGAGCTCAGTACCCATTCAATGTTGGTCCTTCGAAATTAATAGTTGTTACTATCATTTTTTCAGAATCAGTAAGTTTGTGAATTAAAAGTACCTGTCCGCGTGAAAAAGCCACGAGTCTAGATCACCTCCGTTGAAAATAGGCATCTCAACCTTCTTGAATTTATTGCGACCATTATTTCGTTCATCGTACCCTGCTTTCTTCTCATGTCGCTCACCTCCAAAATCGTTGCTCGATGAGCCTTCTACTTCTTTCATCTTTGCGATTGTAGAATCATGTATCGTTGATTCCATCAAAAGTGCACTCATCATTGATCTTTCCTTCACCATCGTCTCTATAAATTACCAAACGAGCGTTGCTGTTTCTCAGATTGTAATCGTGTCATATCAATGCTTTTCGTCAAATCGCTCAGGTTTTCTTCGATCACTGATTTTTTAATCCCAAGCATTTCCTATTTGTAAATCTCTAATCGTTCGTTGATGCACGTCTAAACCATTTTTGATCATCTTCCTAGGATGAACGTGCTTTAATAATAATATGATGAGATCTGGTAGTAGAATTTCAATGATGAGTTTTATTGATAATTCGTGAGAATAAATCCTCAGTACAATGTAAGTAATGAAAAGAACTTGAATTGAGATTATCTCAATTCAACACTAAAACCACTCTTCTGTTATCTTATCTTGCAAGGATGAAACAGAGACTAACTGAATACTCCAATGTCTAACTGACTCCCTCTTTAACAAGGAAAGACTATTTATATGCTTTACTAATTAGAACAAAATAACTAACTAATAACAACCTCTAAGCTTCCATCTCTCCTCACATGTGCCACATTCATTTTTCCTCTTCTATTGTACCCTAATATGATAAGGGGTCTATCAAATTCATGGGTACTTTTTTTTATTGCTATAATCCAATGAAACCCCCTCTACGATGGCGCGATATGAACAATGAAGGAAAACTGGAGTCAGTGGCGGTGCAAGAAAAGGACAAAAGAGAGTCATATAGTC
This sequence comes from Cucumis variabilis, assembly GCA_037974545.1. Lineage (NCBI taxonomy): Eukaryota > Viridiplantae > Streptophyta > Magnoliopsida > Cucurbitales > Cucurbitaceae > Cucumis > Cucumis variabilis. The sequence continues at coordinate 5,700 of JBBPDI010102914.1, forward strand.
GCTGAGCTTTGATCTAAGGCTGTAGGGGATGACGAGACCTTTGATAGTAACTAGGAGACACCATGTCTCCTATTTGGATATGTAATGTGTCTGCTAAGATAACACACTAAATTGCTTTTATTTTTCATTTCTTGGCCCACTGTATTATGGACCAAATACATATTCTAGAACAATCTGTTTTGAGGAATTATATGGGGTGTGTGTAGGTAAGAGTTTTTAGTCTCAGCTTCTCTTTATATATTTGAGATATGTAGAATACTAAAAATATCAATTGAAACTAGAGTTTTCTCTTGCCAAATTCTCTTCTCCAATCTTCTTCCATTTGATCTTATCTTGGTATCAGAGCAATGAAAGTCTAACTGACCTATCCCATCCAATTAATTTGTTTTTCTTCTTCTTCATCTATCCATTCGGCAAGCATATGCACAAAACCCAGAAAAAATCCTCTTCATCGATTGAAGTCTGCACAAAATCCACCCTAGTCGAAATACACATCCCATCAATCAGCAATCCAGTCAAAAATTTCAAACCATCATCAATCCAGTCAAAAATTTTAAACCTTCATCATTCATCATCATTGGCAGCCTATTAAAATTTCAAACCCATTTCATAATTTCAAACGCATTTCATATCCTTCTCTCAAAAATCAAAATCGACAGCCATGATAAGATTTTCTTAGATATTCTTCTACTAAGCATCGACTCCTTAAAAATGAATTCTAACCCATCCCTTCTTGGTGTTCAGAACATCGATGCATCTTCACCAATTAATCAAGTATTTGGATCGAGTAACAAAATATCACTCGTTAAGCTCAACGATGATAACTTCCTCCTATGAAAGTTCCAAATCCTTATAACATTGGAAGCTTATGATCTTGAAAGCTTTCTTGAACCTGAATCAGAACCACTGTCAAAATTTATTGCACCCACTAGAAGTTCATCAACATCTGCTGTAAGAACACTAAATCTTGAATATAGGGTATGGAAACATCAAGATCGACTCATCTCTTCATGGCTTCTGGGATCCATGAGTGAAGAAATACTAAATCAGATGCTTCATTGCACATATACAAAAGAAATTTGGGGAACTCTTCAATTTCTTAGCTTAAGCAATGCAGTTAAAAAACAAACTCCACAGTATAAGAAAAGGATCCATGCCATTAAAAGAGTATTTTCTCAAAATACAGCAGTGTGTTAATGTCTTAGCTTCAATTAACAAACTAGTTTCATTTGATGATCATATACTGTACATATAGGCTAGTTTAGGATCTGATTATTAATTCATGATATTTGTTATTTCCACCAGAAATGACTCTCCTTTTATGCAAGTGGTTATGTCTTTGTTGCTAACTCAGGAATCTCAATGTGAAAGCAAAATAATTAGTGAGACTACTCTACCTTCTGCTAATATTGTCTCTTAAACAATAGAAAAAGAAGCAGAATCTTTCACAAGAAACAGTCAAAACAACCATACCTCAAATCACAACAATTACTCCTACAACAAGAGGGGTAGCCGTGAAAATGGAAGATCAAATAGACGAGGGAGAGGGAATCATAGTAAACCATAATGCAAAATCCGTACAAAGTTTGGACACAATGCTGATCATTGCTTTTTTTTATATGCCCCGAGATCAAATTCATTAGGTTATTCACCAAACTCCTATAATACTTCATATACTAGTATGAATAATCATCCACAGATGTCTGATATGGGGGCTTCCCTCGACGTGAATATTGACAATAATTGGTATCCTAATTAGGAAGCTACAAACCATCTAACTCACATCTTGAGCAACCTATCTACTGGATCTGAGTATAAGGGAGGAAATCAGATCTACACAGCAAATGCGTCAGATTTTCCGATTACTCATCATGTTTCCTTGTCATTTAACTCCTCTATATTACCATCCAAATAATTTACACTAAATAAATTACTTCATGTTTCATCCATTACCAAAAAATTAATCAGTGTCTCACAGTTTGCCAAATATAATAATGTTTTCTTTGAATTTCATCCTACTGTGTGTTATGTGAAGGGTCAGGATAGTGGCCATGTACTTCTCCAAGGACTCCTTAATGATGGGCTCTACAAATTTACCATCCAACCATCACATAAAAGTCTTTTCCATTCTGAACGAAAAAATAAGTCTGTCTTAAATACAGTTGTACCTAAATCTAATACTCACTCACTTGATCTATGGCATAGAAGACTAGGTCATCCCCATTTACCTACTGTTGAAGCTGTCTTGAAACATAGTGACTATTCTTCTGGCATTATAAATAAAATGAGATTTTGTAAAGCATGTGCATTAAGCAAACTTCATGCCCTCCCTTTATCCCATTCCCTTACTTAGTATACACATCCTTTACAACTTATTACTTGTGATTTATGGGGTCCTGCATTTAATGTTTCTCATAATGGTTTTGGATATTACATAATTAAGTTTTGTTGATGCTTATAGTAGATACACTAAGATATATTTTTTACATTAAGTCTGATGCTTTTCTAGCTTTTCAAAAATTCAAAATGTGTTGAAAAATCCCTTGGTCAATCAATTAAAAGTCTCCAAACTGATGGTGGTACTAAATTTAAACCCTTCAAACCTTTTCTTGATCAAAATTGCACTGAACCTAAAATCACCTATCCTTACACTTTAAAACAGAAATGACATAGTTGAGAGAAAACATAGGCATATCATGGAAATGGGTCTTACATTATTACCTTAAGCCACTTTACCTTTATCATTCTGAGATGAAGCCTTTTTCATTAGTGTCTACCTCATAACTCATTTGCCCTAGTCCTTGATAACATAAGCTTGTTGGAGAAGTTATTTGGCCGCGAACCTAACTTTCCTTCCCTTAGAGTCTTTGGCCGCAAATGTTATCCCTACCTTCGACCCTACCAATCCCATAAATTGTCTCTCTAATCCACACCATGTACTTTCCTAGAATATAGTACCTCACAAAAAGGGTACAAATGCCTAGCCTCAAATAGTCGTATTTTCATTTCTAGACATGTATTATTTGATGAAAATTCATTTCCATATGCATCTTTTTCATCCCATTTTAGCATATCTATACCCAAAAATGTCCTATCTCTCCACCACTTCACTCAATAACTCAATTACCCTTTTTGAACCATAATGAGGATTGGCAACACACTGGCACAATTTCTGACAATGATTATCTAAACCTTACTATTGTGTATCCTTTAGAGATAGGTACTCAAGGTAGCTCTTGGGATGATGTCAACAGAGAAGGTATTACTCAATCTCCCAGTCCTATGCAATTACAACATCAAACTGATTATAGTATGAACACTCAACCTCAATCTACATCACACGGAGTAAGTATGGTATTTTCAAATCAAAAGCATTTTTTTTATTGATTATACTCAAATTGAACCTTGTAATGCCAAGGAAGCTTTTAAACATCCTCATTGGAAAAAGGCCATGGATGAAGAGTTTGAAGTCTTACAGAAAAATGATAATTAGAGACTTACTCTACAAAACTCTAATAAAAAAATTGTTGGTTGCAAATGAGTTTTTAAGATAAAAAGGAATTCAGATGGGTCTATTGCTATAAGGCACGCTTAGTTGCTAAATGTTTTCATCAAACACCTAAATTGACTATAATGAAATCTTTAGTCCCGTTGTGAAACCTGTTACTATTCGCATGCTCTTAACTATAGCAATCATGAAAGGATGGAGTATACGTCAATTAGATGTTAATAATGCCTTTCTTCCTGGCATTTTAGATGAAAATGTCTACATGGAACAACCATTTGGTTTTGAAGTTAAAAGCACTTATCCTATGGTTTTTCATTTAAAAAAGGCGCTTTATGGTCTTAAACAAGCCCCTCGAGCATGGTATGAAAAGTTGAGCACTTGGTTTTAGAACTTCCAAGGCTGATACATCTTGATTAATACGTGTTACTCCTACATCCTGCTGCTATGTCTTGATTTATGTTGATGATTTGATTATTATGGACAATTATGCGAAGGATTTGAATTCCTTAATTCATTCTTTAAAAAGGCAATTTGCACTTAAGGATTTGGAAAAGTTAAGCTACTTTCTTGGAGTTGAGGTGTCATATCCAACCAGTGGAGATTTGTTTTTATCTCAATCAAAATGTATTACTGATCTGTTACAAAGAACAAAAATGCTAGAAGCTAAACCTATCTCTACACCTATGGTAAGTGGCCCTTTACTTTCTGCCTTTCAAGGGGAACCATTTATCATGATGTGCATCTGTATAGAAGTGTTGTTGGTACATTAGAGTATGCCACACTTACTCTTCCTCAGATATCATATAGTGTTAATAAAGCTTGTCAATTTATGCATGCTCCAAAAAATACACATTGGCAGCTTGTGAAAAGAATTCTAAGATATGCTAAAGGTGTATTATATCATAGTTTATGGCTTAGCAAGCTTGATAATCAGTCTTTAGTTGGATTTGCTGATGCGGATTGAGTGTCTGATCCAGATGATATGAAATCTACATATGGTTTTTGTGTCTATTTTGGAAATAACTTAGTGTCTTGGGGTTCGAAGAAATAGTCTATCATTTCCATGTCTAGTACTGAAGCTGAATATCATTGCCTTGCTCTTTTGGTAGCCGAACTAGTATGGATTTATTCTCTTTTGAATGACTTATACATTAATCTACCTCATCAGTGGCGGATCCAGAAAATTTATTGACGGGGGGCTTTATAGTTTAGTCAAAATAATTTATAAGTGAATGGTTCTAAAAATAAATA
>JBBPDI010102928.1:0-10456 GCA_037974545.1 Cucumis variabilis
GATATTAAGGCTATAAGAAAGACAAGCCAACACATCTCTTCTTGGATCTCATTTATAGAAAGGGTTTTGCTCTCACACATTTGAGATTTTACTTTTTTGTCCACTTTAGAATACTTTCCAATTCTAATTAAAGTGTCCCCATCCACACAAATATTATTAACTAAATCGTGGTCGATATGATAGATAGCAATAAACTGATCAGATAAACCCTAATCCCTAAATTCGAAATCTGATCAGATAGACATCTATCACCTTTCAGTATATACTTTTAAAATGGAAAGTAAAATTTTAATACATTTATAAATATTTTTAAAATGAAAATGAATTATTTTATAAATGTTGAAAACTTTTGTTATATTGTTTTTAACCCATCCATTTAGAGTTTTTTTATTTCTAGATATACTCTCCTAAATTTTACCCCAAGATTTTTTTGTTGTCTTAATTATTTGATAATCATTTTGTTTTTAATTTTGGATTATAACACTACTTTTTTTTACTATTTTATAATACCTACATTTTAAATGTTTTAAAAACATCAAGCCAATATATATTTATGAAGATTAAAAAAGTTTATTAAGAAATCAGCGAAAGCACAAAGATTTCACTCCTTCCAAATTAAATAATAGATTATATAAGATTAAATTTTACTTCCGACTTATAGAAATAGAGATAATGTCAATACCACTAAATCAAACTAGCTGGTCACTTTAAAATTAATATCAATTAAGATCGAAGTTAATCATATAACTATTCTCAACTTAAAATATTGATATAGTTGATCATAAGATATGAACCAAAAACAAGATTGTTGTTACGTTTGAAATTTCAAAGAAAAATAGTACAAGAAGTGAAATATGAGAGGTCAACAAAAATATAATACATATCAAATGCTATCCAGCTATGCTCACTTTAGTGGTTTTAGAGAGGTAATACTTCCAACTTATTTAATTACTTTTAATATCAATAATTTTGATATTGAAGAATAATTAATATAACATAATGGTTTTGAAATCAAACATAAATTATTTTGATTAACTAATATGAATGTATAGAACCTCTAATGTGTATTTGGTTGTCATAATTAAAGAAAAAAGACTTTTTAGACAAAATTGCGAATGTTGTAATCTTTTATTTTGTTTTGTTTTAAATAACTAAACTCCTAAGCTCATTCTATAATGTTAGAATAATCACATCATTATCAACCTGCCTTATTCAATTATCACATCATTATCAACTTGCCCTTATAATTCAATTATCATCCCTAATTCAAATTGGGAAATTACGTATTTTGTATTCTTTTATTTTGTTTTATTTTAAATAAATAAACTCCTAAGCTCATCCTATAATGTTAGAATAATCACATCATTATCCAACTTGCCTATTCAATTATCACATCATTATCAACCTGCCCTTATATATAATTCAATTATCATCCCTAATGGGATAGTTGCAAATATAGTAGGTCTAAATTATTATATTTTCATATATAACACAATATAGAATTTGTAGATATAGCAAAATAATTTATAGGAGTATTTTTAAGAATAATAAAATAAATTAAAATATTTACAAGTTATAGCAAAATTTTAGATTCTATCATCGATAGTATTCTATCACTATAGCATATCAATGACTATCAGTGATAGAATTTGCTATAGGTTCTAAATATTTTGTCAGATTTGCTATTTTCTAAAATTCCTCAAATTTAAATATTCAATTCTATTTTTCTTTTTAAAAATTGTTAGGTGAAGAGATTAAACCTCTAACCTTACAATTATCGTACATACTTGATGATGCTTAATTTAAACCTTATATATATTACTCATATACTTGTATGTAAATTGAATTAAATTGAGCTTTCTTCATTAAGTTAAGCCTTCACTATATGTAATTTATGAATCAAATCAAGTTTTAATCAATTATATATTTTTTAATTTACCCCATTTAATGCCTTTTTTTCTAGACATTTTGAGGGTTTTTATTAATTAAACTTTTTTTTAGTTGTAAGTTATGTGCATTTTAGCATAATAATTTGATTAAAAAATTTAAAAATTGTTCCAATAAAAATATTTTTATATATAAAATAATTTTTTTTATACGAGTACATCAAATAATTACATTTTGATCCAATGATCAAATTAATAAAAATTATTAAAGTAAGCATATTTCAACTTACATAATCAATTAATTACGTTTGTATCAATGATTAAGAGATCTGAAGTTCGAATACTCCAATTCCATATATTAAACATATAACAACAACAATAACAAGTAGCTTCGTATGAGAAATGAACATGTATCCTCACATTATCTATATTTATGATTTTAAAAGGAAAATTTTCAAAAATAACAAATTTTACAAAATATTTACAACCTATAGCAAATTCTATTATTGATAGTCATTGATATGCTATAGTGATAGAATCCAAAATTTTGCTATTTGTAAATATTTTAATTTATTTTTCTATTTTTAAAAATCTCTTATTTTAAAATGAATTAAAAAACGTTTTTTTAAATCTTTGGAACGGTTTGGAATGATTTAGATAATTATTAAAAAAAAAAGTTAAACAGATATGATTGAATAAATTTAAATTTCTTGTGTTTCAAAGAAAAATCTCAAAGATTAGAAGATCGTGACGATAAGTTTAAATAGATGAAAATTTTCAAAACATATGATCATTTTACTTTTTTTAGAATATATGCTTAAAATACTTTAAGCTTCTAAGTTTTCAAAAATAGGTCTCTACAACAATTTTTTATTTTTAAAATTAGATAATAATTATTTTTTAAAAACTAATGTCATACGATTATATAATTTTTTATGAAAAAAAAAAAAACACTTCAAGTACCTCTTAAACCATTCTTGAAAATTTGGAGACTAAAATGTTTATATATTGGAAATTTGTAAGTGTTTTTCTATTTTGTTTTGCCTACATGTTTTTATTTTATGTTTATTTTTTATGTGTAAAAGTTCATTGGAACTGATGTTTTCAATACAATCCCTTGTTGAAAACTCAATTTCTATATATCTCTTTGTCACTATTTCTCTTAACTATTTCTCTTAACGTTTTAATTCTTAAACTTTTAAATTTGTTCTATTTTAGTATCTCGTTTAATTGTTTTTGTTAGGTTACTTGCTCATAAATCTTTATTTTTTTAATTTATATCCAACGTATCGTTTTAACTCAATTATATATTAATTTATGTTATTAAAATTTAACAACTTGTCGACATATATCATATTCGAAGCTATGTTATTGTTATACTCATTAATATAAAAATAAGGATCAAAATAATCATTTTTTAAAGTTCATAAACGATTAAAATGAAAAAATTTAATGTTTTGAGTACACCTTCAAACTTTATTTCCAATAATTTTATTTATAAGCATACATATACACATAGAGATTTATTAGATTATAATATTTCACAAACACACAACATATGATATGTCATATATATATATATATATATATATATATATATAACAAGCATTATTTAAGTAAAGATAACCATTATTTAAGTATAATTAACCATTCTCATGGGGCCTTAGGAACTTCTTCATTTATTTGTTATTCTTTTCCTTAATTAAATGAGCATCAATGGCTTTGGAGATACTAACACAAAGTTCAAGCAAAGTATGTGAATCTTCAATATCTTCATGAAGCTTTTCATATTCCAAAGTATAATGAATCACACTTCCTTTATCCTTTGGAATACTTTGGACTGTAACTCTGAAATTCTGGTATTGATTTAAAAGGTCTCCTTCTACCACTTTCTATGTGAATGAGTTGTTCTCTTCATCAACTGCTTCTATTACGTCCTTCGCCACGCAAGCCTTCTCATCTAATTTACGAGCGTGTTTTATTCATCAAAACGTGCTTCTTAATTAAATAATAATAACGTCAATATGCAAAATAGTATTAATTTAACTACAAATAAACTGTTAAATTATAAGTTCTGAATGTTTAGGTTTGTGTTTTCTAACTTTTAATTTTGTTTGTTATGCAATAGACCTTTAAATTTTATTTTTTTTAGAAAAATGTTTAATATATTCTTAGACTTTAGATTATTGCGTCAGGTAGTTTTTACTTGAATTTTTGGTTTTATGTGAGTTTACTAAGTTATTGACCTATTTGATAAAAAGTTACAAACATTGATCGTCTAATCTAGTAGAAATAAAATTGAAAGTTTGAGTCTCGTTTGATAACCATTAAGATTTTTAATTTAATTTTTTTAAAGATTGTTTTATAAGCTCTTCACATGTGTTGGATTCCTTACTTTGTTTTTTTTTTTTTTTTTGGTCTATTAATTTTTTATGAGTATTTTCAAAAACCCAAACCCTAGTTCTAAAGTTTTTAATTAATTTAAAAAATACATATTTTTTAGAAATTAGCAAAGAATTTAAGTAGGGTTTTTTTTAAAAAAAAAAAGATACGTTGGGTCAGTAAATACACCCGAACATCTTCATTAGGTGGACATTCTCTTAGCACTCTCATCATTCTCGGTTCAACAGTAAGTAAAAAAGTATCAAGGACTAGAGAAAAGCCTAGTAATCATACAAAAGCATTTAAATTTAAAACAATAGTGCTAACACTATAATTCAAGTAGGTTAGTTATGATAATGAAAGCCAAGATTAAAAAGTTTAAGAAACAAAAACACAAATTCAAAATCCAAACAAAAAAAAAATAAAATGTTTTATCAAACGGATCATTTAAAGAATACCTGATAGATACATATATAAGTTTAATATACAACTTTCTTATTCTTTTTTTCCTTAAATTTTGAGCCTACCAAATTGAAATCTAAAAGACCTATCATATATTTTTTTAATGTATATAGATGAATCAAGATGCAAACAAATTTCAAAGTTCAATCACGACTGAACTTATAATTCAATCGAATAAAATATAAAGAAAAACACATGAAAGCCAAGAAAAATAATAGATCTGAGTAAATAACGTAAATAAACAAACCATGAACGTAGTTCCAATAAATAATGGAACCAACTTTGCCCCATTCGCCTTCATGTAGTTCACAACTTTGTATTTTATCAGAAGCAATATTGGAAATATGATGAGGGTTTCTATGAAGCATTTCATGAAACTTCCAAGCTGGAGCTTCGATTACAACATCAGTTTCCAACTTTCTATAGAGACCCATCAAGTAATTTTAGTAATTATTTGCAAAAATTTCCCAAGTTGATCAAAAATATTTCAACTACAAAACATATCTATCTTAATTTGCACTTTAATTTAAAGAAAGGGTTTCTAGATAATTTGCTTTCACATTATTTGGCTTTGGAAATTTATATTTTTGTCCTTTTGAATTTTTACAATTTTGTCCTCTCTTATTTATTGTTTTCTTATACAATAATAATTTTCCATAATTGTAATTAGAGAAAGGTGGATAATTATTAGGGTTTTATATACATATGTGTTTTATGCAGTTAAGTTATTCTAATTTTGACAATAACTAGTAGGTTGAATTAGGTTAAATACAGGCGTTACCAAATTTTATCTTTTAAACTAAATTATAGGGGTTCACAAAACAAAGTTTTTTATTTAGGTTTTTTTTTTTAAAATGTTCCATGATATCAGTTCAACCTACGCATGAATTGATAATTATGAGTGGCATAGGAGCCATTAGAATTTCTTTTTTTTGTTTTAAAAGATATTTTTTTATATTCACTTCAAGAATATTAAAATACCAAACTTTGGTATTTTAATCTCTATCATAGGTGTCTAATGAGAAATTTCATGTATCTAAAAATTAATAAATTCGTAGAAAACACTATTCAGTCCCAGTTTAAATATGAAAATGTGTTTATAATTTTAAAGACAATCTATTAATTAAATTTCAAATTGAGAAATTTCATGTATTCATAGAATTTAAATTATAAAATCTATAAAAAAATAATACTTTTTTCTCTAATTTAGATTTTTATTTCAAATTAGAAAATAAATAAATAATAATAATAACAAAACAGTGTTAACTTATGAAATAAATAAGGTAATATATGGTGAGATAAAATAATACAAAGAAGTTTGAGATAAAATAATACAGTGAAATATATAAAATAAATACAGAAAATAAATGAGATGCATGCCAGAATGCAAAATAATGATGCGAAATAATTAATCAAAGCAGGTCAGGCAGGGTCATTGGGTAATTAACTTACGCATGATGTCATAATTAATTAAGGTATGATGTTCAATGAATAATTAAGGCATGATGTTCAATGAACAATTAACCCAAAAGCCAAATGAGCGCCAAATAATTAAAAGGATGCTAATTAATTAACTAATACATATGCAAATAATTAATTGCTCAGTGCCAAATGGGTAATTAAAGTAGGCCATGCTAAATGGATGTTAAATAATTATTGCAATATGTAATAAATAACACCAAATAATTATTGCAATAAATAATACAGAAGCCAAATGGATACTAAAATATTATACAGGAGCCAAATTGGATACTAAAATATTATACCGAAGTCAAATGGGATACTAAAATATTATACAGAACGGAAGCGGATGCCAAATAATTCAAATATAAATAAAAAATAAAAAATTAAAACAGAGGACAAATGGGTGCCAAATAATTCAAATGTAAATAACAAATAAAGAATTAAAACAGAGGACAAATGAATACCAAATAATTCAAATGTAAATAACAAATAAAGAATTAAAACACAGCGCAAATGAGTGCCAAATAATTCAAATGTAAATAACGAATGAATGAAGAGGACAAATAGGCAATGAATTAACAATCATTAAATTGACTTAAATTAAAAAAAAAAAAAAAAAAAACTTACAAGCTTGGCTTATTTTTTCTCCATCCTCCCAAAATCTTCCAAATCACTACCAAATGGAAATACCTTTTCTTCTCAAAATCTCTGAAAACTGTTTTCCAGTGTCCCAAAAAAAATCTCATCCTTCTCTTTATATAGGGCAAGGTTGATAGTTTCCTTTTTTTTTAATTATTAAGTGAAGTGGTGTGAAAGAACGGAAAGAAAGTGGGAAAGGAGGGGAAAAGGTAGGAGAGTGGGAGAAAGTGGGAGAGTGAGACTGAAAGAGCGAAAGAAGAAAAACAAAAATACGTTTATTTTATTTTATTATTTTTTTTTAATTTGTTTTTTTTTCATTTTTTGTTTTTTTAAAACACAATATTTAAAATTTAAAATCTAAAAATTAAAATTAAATTCAAATTCTTTTATAAAACATAAATAAATAAATGAAAAACGTAGGACAAAATACGGTATCTAAAATGTATATAGGAAGATTAAAATGGATGTTATTAATTAGCATTCACTTTTATCTCAAAAATATATGATTGACGTAATATATATTATTATTTAATTAAAAAATCAACTTTTTACCTATCAAATGACATATGTTATTTAATATGAATGACGTTATACATTAGTTTAAAATTTCTACACTCAGTTGTTAGGAAATTTTGTTCAACGGTGTGCTAGAAAAAGCTCGAGAGCGTTTATTTTGTACAATTTCAAAGTTAAAAAATTAAATGAAGTTGATTGGACATTAAACACTTAAAAGTCATTTTTCTAAAAAAATCTATAATGTTTAAATTTTCGACTATTTCTTGTTTATATTTGAATTTGAACCCTTCAACTTCGAAATAGATAAAAATATCTATTAATACATGTTAAATACGATTGAATTATTTTTTACATTTTAGCGTTTAATTTCAAAGTTGACTCTTTAACAAAATTATATATGTATATTATTGTTTGTTTATTTTGTTTTAGATTAGCTCCTACCAATCACTAATTAAATGTGAGAATAATTACCCCATATTATCACCTTAATCAATTTTGTTCGTTTAATTTATAACAAAAACACCTTTGAATTATTGAAATTAAATTCTTATATTCATATATATAGAATCTAGTTTTGAAAAATATAATGGTCTTGTAACATAATGTAAATTATTTTCATTTTTGGATCAATTATGCACTAACCATCTTAATTTTCAAAATGACTTTTTGGGACTATTTTCAAATATATCAAAGTGAAAAATATAAAATAAAAGATAACAGTCTATTTATGATGGAACGCGATAGACGTGAAGTTGAACTAGTGTTAATGTTGATTATAACTCGATGTAGTTTATTGTTCCCTAGTACGTATTTGATTCTCTTAATTCTCTCTCGATTGAATGTCTACGCTTCATCTGAATTTATATGAGAAAGAGGAGCACGTGATGTTCTTGAAGTTAGAGTATTGGAAGAAAGTTTTATCTTCAAAGGAACTTCCCTTCGAGGGTTGTGGGCTTTAGAAGTTAGGGAGTTTTTTGGTTCTCGTGAAAATTCTCTATAAACCTTCTAGAGTAAAAATTTATGTCCCCTTTCAAATGAAGAGAATTCATCTATTTATGAAGTCCTTTGGTAGGCTTTATAGGCTTAGGCTTTGTTGGTTCGTGGATCAAATTCATGGGCTCAACCACTTGTATTTTGATCATATTTATCATTTGGGCTAAATTAAACTTATTTTAAACCTAATTAAATTTTTACTCAAATAAATAATATTTAATTTGACCAAAATAATTAACTTGGTATAACGGTCATGATGAAAATACGTGACATCATCAGAATTGACTAATTTATGTCTTCATTTTCAATTTGGGACCCATGTCAACTTTTAATTAGTCTCAAATTCAATAATTTGTGTTTTTCGACATTAATTTGGTAAATGGTGAAAATTTATGATTGATCCAAAATTTCTGGTTCAATAATGATATGTTGCTATAATTATAAATATTTTTTAAATTTTTGTTATTTAAAATAATTTTTCTTTATTCTTCTTCGACTCGAAAAAAGACATGTTTTTGTTACACAATTATGCATATCTTTTTTTATCTTTTTTTTAGACCATTGTGCATATCTATTTATATTTTCTTTTAAATAGAGGTTAAAATATCATTTTGATTTTTATCTTTTCATGTTTATTCAATTTTTGTTCTATGTAATTTCAAATGTCAAATTCTAATCATTATCTTTTTAATAAATTTTTAAGTTTGGTCTCTTTAAATTAATTTTTATCAATTTAACTATATATAGTAATAAATAATACTTTCTATGCAAAATAAATATAATATGTGAATGTGTTGTAAAAATTTAGAGTGAAAAATGCTAGTAATTAACCAAAAAAAACTAATAAACAAACAATATAAAAAAAAAAACGTAACAAATTTTAAAGTACAATAATCAAACTAATTTTTTTAAGTTTAAATAAATCTATCAAAATAATAAAATGTGAATAATTTTTTTTTTCCTTTTTCCCCTTCAAACATACTTTAGAATAAAGATTTATTTTATTTAGGTGATCTTTAGTTGATTTTAAATGAAAACAAGTAAAATAACTTGCAATCCCTTACAAATAGTCATAAACTTTGACTCTCTCAATTAAAATTTTTAAAAAAAAAAGTTTGTGAATTTAAATAATATAATTATTAGTTTAAGATCTATAATTTTAAATAAATATTGTCTTCTTTATTAGTGTAGTGTATTCGTAGATGAACTTATTGAAATTGTTATTAGCATTGCTAACATAATAAAAAAAAAAAAGTATACACAACACAGTAAATTAAGTCGATACACTCTTCAAGTTTAATGAGTATAAATTAATATTTGCTCATCTTTAGAAATATCAGTACATTTCTTTCCTACCTTTGCAAACTTAACCGTTTATTTACCTATAATACACTTTTAGTTAACTGCAATCATAGTCCTTGAACATTCACTATCATGTCAAATAAGTCCTTGAACATTCACTATCATGTCAAATAAGTCCTTGAACTTAGAAGAGTGTCAATAATATATATTTCCTTTGAATTTCATGTCTAAACATTCTATAAACTTTAGCGTTTGTATCTATTAAGTTTTTAAACTTTCAATAATATGCTAAAATTGAACTTTTAATATTTTTTAAATACTAAAAGAAGTCAATTATATGTTTACTAATTAAATTCCTTGAAAAAAGTTTTAACAAAAATCAACTGTCAAAAGCTTCAGAAGAAGTTCAAATATCTATAGACATACACATATAACGAAATTCAAGAACTAGTTAAACTTGTAAATTAAACTTAATCTATACTTGCAACGGATCAAATTTCGAGAGTTCAAGCATGACTTAATCGAGTAGTACAAGTCAACTGATTTAGATATATATTTTAAATAACCTTCTTCTTACCATTGATTCAAAATAAATATAAATAAATAAGAAAAATAAAGAAATTTGTAAAGCACTAAAATTTCAACCACAAGAATGATTATTTTCATTCACTCACACACACATAAAGATGTTAGAGAGATCCACAAAGTTGAAATGGAATGAATATAATTAGTCTTTTTTGAATGCTTTGTTCTCACCCAATAATGATTCATTCAAAGTGGAATTATGACCCACACCCATATCTTCACATGTC
>JBBPDI010102945.1:0-10454 GCA_037974545.1 Cucumis variabilis
CAGAGTTGCATTGAGTTTATAATATTTGCTGATTTTGGAATGTTTGAGTTGAGTTGACTTAAATTCTATTGTTGTTTATTTTCCTGAAAGATATTGCTCGAGTGCCAAACATATATTTAGTGAACTCCATGAAAAAAACCTTTTGTTGTGGAGCTGTTAATCCATGTTAGAGCTAGAAGAGGTCAAGCTATAGATAGCCATAGTTTGGCTGAAAGAGTACAAATGAAAGTACAAATACTCTAGATATTCTGCGTTTTGCTCTCAAATCTGATTTAAATGCTTACAATTGATGTCTTTTTGTTGTTCTTTGTGCATGTCCGACTCGAGAAAATCAGCAAACGAATGCAATTGGTAACTGTTGATCCAAGGATGGATTTGTTTTACAGAAGCTTCTCTCTTTAGTATATGTGTATAAATGTAGAATATAAAAATAAATTATTTTATGTTTTCATTTTTTTTTTAATTTATGGTTATTTGGTTATGCTCGTAGTTTGAATTGCGCTTCCAAATTATGAAATTTTGAGGTTGATAATTTCATGTTTGAATATCAATTGCCTTATTAGATAGCTTGAATTGAATAGCCAATTTTTTTTTACTTAAAAGTCTCTATAATCTAATACTTATGGGTTTTGTTAGAGAGTTATAGTGATTTGAACTATACAGGTTGATGTGTTGCTGTTGTTTTGATTTTTCTTTTTATATCTTTATAGCTTTGCAAACGTTTTACATGGGTGGGGAAAGGAGATGTGTGCAATATTGTATTTTATTGGAATATTTATTGTTTATCTTTTTAGGCTTTTCGTACCATGGTGACTGCTTGCAGTTCTGGTAAAGGAAAAAATGAAGGAAAATTAATTCAATTTCATTCACGTACAAGATCAGAAAAATTCCTCCCTTGATTTTTGTTCAAACTAAGGCCTCCAGCCTGTCTTATTTTTATTCTCATCTCGCTTGCAGGTTTTCATTTGTGATGAAGTCGATTGTCCATTAATGAAGCATTATGGTGTGTTTGAAGCATAATGGTGCGTCTTTGAAATTCCAGCACTCATAATATCTTCCCTTGATTGATATAATAACTATGGAGTAACACATATAGAGTCTTGAACAATAGTTATGTGGATACACCAACTTCAAAAAAATGTGTTTTAGAAATGTGAAACTATTTTAATGTAAATACTAAGAAACTTACCATGAAATGCATAGAAATGACACAGGTATTTTTAGGTTTGCTTTGAAGAAAATGTGTTTTATTTGTGTTCTAAATATTTTATTCTGTGAAGTTCTATTTCAATTTTATTTGATGTTTTAACGATTTTGAAATCGTCATCGAACATCGTGTGGACAAACACGTCATTGAGGGTGACACTCTGTGTAGGACTGAAGTTAATCCTACAATAGTGGAAAGACTAAATGTTCATCACGTCGGGGAAAATTTTATAAACGATGAAGATGATGAACAATCATCACATCAAAGCAGATCAAACGATGATGAATAATAATGTTTTTTTGACGTACACACACATTTAGTCCTCTTTATATACATTAATTATGTTGTAATACTCACGTTTATTTAAGTTATGTTTATTGTATCTAATAACGTTCATTTTAAGTTGATCCCTCTCATCCAACTCCCACTCCCACTATGAGGATAGTACAATGACTTTCTTAAAACATAAATGTTGAGCAGTAGTACAGTAGAATTGGACAATTCCCATTTCAATCTCTCTAGAAGGGACAAACCTATCTCGACACACGCTCCTCGTTTCAGCTAAACGATCGGTATGTTGACACATGACACGTTTCCTACAGGTTCTGAAGTAGGCAGATGTTCCATTAGAGTGCATCGAGGTCGTCAAGGGCAGCCTAACGATAAGTTTGTAAATTCATAAACGTTTATATATCTTTGTATTCCTTATAAAACGTATACTGACTTGTAACCTATTTCTTTTGTAGCAATTTTTCATGTTTGATCTAAATGATTCCATACTTAATCAATTTGTTGAGCATCAAATGCTCACCATGTGAAAAGAATTTAGGGCAAGTAACCATAGACATTTTAAGAAGTTTAACAACCCGAAACAAGCATGGGCAAACCCGTCCCGAGATTGGTCAATTGAGTGGAAGATTGACAATTTCTCTGTGACCACTATATCACTTAATAGCTTTAGGTGATTTATAAACTTTTACGTTGAAATTAATTAATATTTATTTATTTAATTTTTTTGAAAGTATAACGTTTTGAACATCATCATTTTTGGAATGTATGAGCAATCAAATATGTGCAAAGCTGTTAGGATGCGATATCCTTACAACCACAAGAGCGACACAAAGTCGTTTCTTCAAAGACAAATAGAGTTCACTGAACTACACGATCGCCCAGTGGACCTTGTCGAGTTATTTTGAGAAATGCATGCCAATAGTAGTGGCGAGTTTATTTCACCACCAGCAAAGAACGCTTTTGTAAGTTTTAGATAACTTTATGTTTTGTCATACTTTTAATTCTATTTTTAAGTCTGATCATCTCTCAAATTTATAAGCTTCTATTGTTCAGAATCAAATGGTGGAACTTCAGTCTCATCCCATCTCAGAGGGTTCTCAACCACTAACTGAGGACAAGATATGCGAGAGTTTTAGGTAAATGACTGGGCTACTCAAAAGGTCTTGGTTGGGGCCCAAAACCCAAGTCTTGGATTGTCGCTTCATCTTTTTCCTTTAATATGTATGACTACCAGGCACACATAGCAGAGGTTAGTGAACTAGGCAAGCCTTGAAAATACTAACCAAATGATCGAAGAACAACGTCTGATGGAGGAGGAGTGAGATCGATAAATGGCAGGAGCAAGATCGACAAATGGAGAGCGAGATTGATAAATGGCGGACCAGGCGCAAAAAATGAAGGAGATGAAAAAGATGCTCGAGGAGATGAGTCGAGCATAGAGAGACCCGTGATCACTTGAGGTCGCATTTTTGAATACTTAATTTGTTTAATTTTGCATATGTGATATTCTAACTATAATTTTATATCATTTGTAGGTTTTTCGTCCATACCAACAATGCCAGAGAGGTTGAACGTGTCTGCCAACGTCGTCTATAATGTCGCGATAACCTTCTATGACGTTGATGAGGGTTTTCGATGATGTGTTGTTGCGACGAGGAAAGCCTTATTTCTTGTTGTGCAAGCATATGTACAAGGATAAAAATAATAATCTATAAATAAAATAAAATAGAAAAAAATTACGAGAAAAAAAATGAAGAAAGTAATAACAAATAATGAGTTAAAAAAGAGATGAATGAGATATGAAATAATGCACATAAACAAACAAATTTATTATAAGAGAAAGGAAAATGTAGAAATAAGATAATAAAGAAGTAATTGTAAGAGAAGAAAATCGAAAAAATAAGAACAAGAAAAAATAAACAAATATGGAGGAAGAATATAATATTAAATAACATATAAAAAATAAGAAAATACTAAAGAAACAATAATAAATGTTATGGAGAGAAAAAAGAATTAAATATAAAATGCTAAATATCAATAAATAAAAGATAAGCATATAAAGAACAAAGCTTAAGAATAAATTAACAAAGGAAAGAAATAATGAAAAAAAAAAAGATAAACAACAAAATGTTAAGCAAATATGTATAATAAAAAAAAACTTATATACCAAAGAAGCTCACAAGTTAATAATAAATAAAGGTAAAAGAAAGAAAATACGAAAAAGAAGAACAATAACTAAAAACAAGAGGAAAATATATATATAAAGGTGAATCCAAAAGAATAAACTCTCTTGTTGTTTAAAGTGTGGATCATTGAGACTTAGACCCTACCATACACTTTCAACAAAGTTAGAATTTTTCTTGTGTGATGAATTTTTAATATTTTAAGGAGCTTTAATGAGAAAAATGAAAATTTAGGAGGTTGCTAGAAAAGAAAATAAAATGGATGTTCTAGATCTTTTGGTTTTTCTTTTTTAAAAAGATATGAACACTACTACAAAAATGGCAATATTTGATGTTTTCTCTCTATCAAGTATTTGTTTACTTGACGCTTTTCAATGCTTCAAGTAATCTAGTATCAAGAATAAGAAAAGTTTACTTGACACTTTTTAAGCGTCAAGTACAATTATACTTGACAGGTAAAAAATGTCATATATATAAGATTACTTGACGTTTTTTACGCGTTAAGTAATTTAGTGTCAATAAGAAGAGAATTTTTTGTATGACAGTTTTTAAGTATCAAGTAAAATTATACTTGACAGTTTATAAATGTCAAGAATTTGTTTATTCTTGATACGTTTTGCATGTTAAGACTTTTTTTTATTTCAAATGAACGTACAATTTGAAATACTCATATAATTATATTGCACCTGTTTTGAAGTCCAACAATGGTATACAACATGATAAATTTATTGTAAATATAATTATGTAGATATCCATAACCTACAATATGTTACCAATCTTCCTATAACTCTCCATTTTTCCATGTTGTAACTTTCATCCCATTGAATTTCATAGTGTAACCCATACCATGGCATGTCCTATAAATAGAGGTATGTGGTGCCTTTGTAATACACACCACAATTGAGTTCAATTGTTCTCTACTTCCTCCATTCCCTATTTCTTCTCTTTGGTTGTTTTATTCTCCTTATTTAACTTCTTTGTTCTTGTTTCATAACACTTTATCAGCATGAGTTTCTACAATTTTATCATTAGTGAAAGGTAGGCTATAAAGTATTAGTTTGTTTTCTTGTTTGAACATTGCATGAACTATTTCATATAAACATTATGCATAGTTTAAATGTTTGAGAATGTAATCTTTTGAACTTATTGCATGTTGTAATTTTACATATTATGTTTAGAAAATTATTGTTTGTTAAAAATATTGTTAGTTCATAATAAAATTGTGGTTTGATTCATCTTAATTTATTTATGATTTACGTGATTGTTTATGTTTGGTTCTTATTTCAATTATTTTAAGATCTATGTATAGTTTATGGGTTCTTAATGGTTTATGTCGAGAAAGGGAGTTTAAAAAATATTCTAAACTCATATCATGTCTTCTTGTGGATGAACAAAATAACGAGTTATTAATGAAAAACCATGACTCTCGACCAACTGGAATAACACAATTTCCTGAAGCGAATGATGTATTTTTAAACAATAATGGTCGAAGTCGAGGTCGAGGTCGTGACCTTGGTAAAGAAAGAAGTAATGATACCTTCCATAGTAATAATCATTCAGATTTCAAAAAAACCACAAATGATGATCACAGAGAAAACACTCCACAAAATAAGAAATTAAAAAGTGGTGAAAATCAATGCTTTCGTTGTGGTATGAATGGTCATTGGACTCGTACTTGTTGTACATCCAAGTAAAAGTGTAAGAATATGGGTTGAATTCGAATAACCTAGACTACCCAATCCATGTTATAAGGATTGGATTAGGTTAAAATATGGGTTGGGTTGGATTAAAAAAATTTGATTTGTTCGAGTTTGGTTAGGTCTCGGGTTGGAGGGTTGAAAAATTCAGTTCAACCCAATCCAACCCGAGTTAATATAATATATATATAAGAAAAGAATATATATATATATATATATATTAATAAAAAAAATTAGGTATATAAACTTTGAATTTATTGTATGAAATTTTGAATTATATATATTTAAAATTTGAATGTAACAATTTTGAACGTTTTTAACCATTAGAAAATAGAAACGAAAAAAAACAACTATACTACCCAACAACTCAACCCAACCTAATCCATATTTTTTGGGTTGGGTTAGAAACTAAATTCGGGTTATTCGGGTTGACAACCTAAATAACCCGAAAATATGAGTTGGGTTGAGAATGTCTCCCAACTCAACCCAATTCGATTTTACCCCTACAACGAAGCACTTAGTTGATCTCTATCAAGCCTCATTGAAGGAAAAAAGGGAAGAATGTGGAAGTAAACTTTGCTTATCAAGATAAACAAATATTTAGTTCATGAACTCAGTTAAACCAAAAATTTTCTAAACAGTCTAAAGTACTAAAACGAAATAAGCAAACAAAACATAAGTGGAAGCAATTGACAACATCCCCTATGACCATCACGCCTCCATCTTGCCTCTCGTCGGTCTGCCTCCTTTATTATCTTTGCCTGAAAAAGTAAACATAAAAGGGTGAGTATAAACATACTCAGTAAGAGACCCACTACTGGTCTCGTTAGGGAAAAATAAATTATTAGCTTCCTAATAGAGTATCCTGCACAGTCACAGTCTTGTGATCCCATAGGACACACATAATCAGTCTAACGCTCCAAATGATGCATAAATCAATCTAGTGTTCTGCAGAAACATATATCAGTCAAATAATCCCGCAGGATATAAAAATGTGGTGATCCCATAGGACACCTGAAAGATAAACTCAATAGGAAAACTAATAATTTTTCCCCTCAGTCCATTCCAATGTCTTAACAATCATTCACAATACAGTCAAATGTCCTCATCACATAAGCTCTTCACTTAACACCTATCAGTCATTTTACTATAATTTAGCCCCAAAGCCAATCGGAAACATATCAGTCTAAACCAAAAATTCGTCATTTCAAACTTACCCCTATAAGAAACATCAAGAAGTTTCAGTCATTCATCATCTATATGTGTATATATACATACCCAGTCAGTTACAACATGCATTTAAATACCAAGTGCACACCCAACCATACATATATGTATATATCTTTCTCAATCGAACACAACATACAATAAACATTAAGTCCACATCTAAAAGTATATATATATATATCACAATCATCATCCTCACTCAGTTCGAATATAACAATACAATCCAACACAACTCAAAACTATAGGTGAGTCCAGTAGAAAGTCCCATACCTCAAAGTTACTCAAATTTCCGAACAACTATATTCAACAAAAAAAAAAACACCTAATCATAAGGATAAAAGAACTCAATTATTTCAACGATACAAATCCCCACTTAATTTTCTCAAGATAAAATCTAACTTAACAAGGTATTGGTGAACCAAACTCTAAAAATTCACAAATTGGTTGTGAATTCAAAGGATCAACGTCACTTCTAACACTTTCAAGAATCTATCATTCAAACCAACTAACCATCAAAATTCATCGAAAACTTACAATACAAGACCATGAATCCTACAATTTTCATTCTTACTAAAAATTCCTTTCACTCAAAAAAATTCACAGCAAGACAGAAGGGGCGATCGATGAAACTCGTGCATGTTTGAAAGGAGATGAGCACAGCTGTGAGGAGGCACGCACTGCCTCAACCTTGGCCAGCGAATTGACACGGTGGATGGCTTCACGACGAAGACCGGTACGGATGAAGTCAGACGAAGACGTGACGGTTGGGCTTCAAACCAACCAAGATCTGGACAGAGAGGAGACGCAGCGTTAGGTTTTCATGAATAGAGATCGGTGTGGGGTAGCTTCGATTTTGTCGTCGACTGATGACGCTTGCAGATGACCGGAAAAAAAGAAGAAGAGAAGGGGATGGCGAAAGACGACGGAGGTTTGGGTAGAAGAGAAGGAACGAAAAAGAGATGGGGGGTCTCGCACGAGAGTAAAGGAGGAGAGAGAGCATTTTTCTTTTATTTATTTATTTATTTTAATTAATAATAATAATAATAATAATAATAACATATTATTATTATTATTATTCCCCAGAACATTCTCTCCCTTCACTTCTTTTCTTTTCCATTAATCAAAATATTCTCTTTCAAACTAAAAGAAATAAATAACACCCAACAAACATTTAAAATCCCAAAATAAAGCAATTTGATTAAAATCAATTACCTTAGCATTTGGGGTGTTAAATTCTTTCCTCCTTAAGAAACTTTTGTCCTCGAAAGTTCTAATCCTAGAACAAATTTGGGTAAGGAGCTCTCATACCATCTTCTCGCTTCCATGTTGCCTCTTCAACTCGATGGTTTCGCCACAATACTTTCATCAATGCAACTCCTCTATTACGAACCATCTTCACCTCTATAGCCAGAATCTCAACTAGTTGCTCCACATAGCTCAAATTCTCATTAATCTCTAGTGCTTCATAGTCCACCACATGAGATGGATCTGCTACATACTTTCTTAACATCGAAACATGGAAAACATTATGAACTTCAGAGAGAGATGGTGACAACGCCAAACGATATGCCACAACACTAATTCTCTCTAAAATCTCAAACGGTCCAACGAAACGAGGGCTCAACTTCCCTTTCTTTTGAAAACGCATAACAACCTTCATAGGTGCTACCTTCAAGAACACCTTAGCTCCCACATCAAACTCAAGATCTTTTCGACTCACATCTGCATAATTTTTTTGTCTACTTTGGCTGTTTGTATGCGTGCTCTAATCTTCTGAATAGCCTCATTAGTAGACTGAACTAACTCAGGACCCATCAACCTCTGTTCACCAATCCCACTCCAACAAACAGGGGTCCTACAACATTTACCATACAATACCTCAAACGGTGCCATATCAATAGTAGCTTGAAAACTGTTATTATAGGCAAACTCTATCAAATGAAAGTGAGAGTCCCAAAAACCTGGAAACTCTAAAACACAAGCTCGTAGCATATCCTCTAAAACTTGGTTCAAACGTTCAGTTTGACCATCAGTCTATGGGTTAAAAGTTGTACTGAAATCTAACCTCGTACCCATGGAAGTCTGAAGTCCCTTCCAAAACTTGAAAGTAAAACGTGCATCTCTGTCAGAAACAATCATACAGGTACTCCGTGCAATCTCACAATGTAAACTCGATACTTTCTTGGTCTATTCTAATTTAATTTATTCTTTTTATGTGAAAGGAATAAAAGAAAAAGGAAAATTAAGTATATATGTATATGGAAATATATAATATATTATTGGTAATTATTAAGTAAAGTAAAGACAAAATAAAAGAAAGGATAAAGGAGAAAAGTCGTGGATTTTGTCATGTTATAACCCATTCACCTCCAAATTCGTTACATTCCTTTCTTTACTATTTCCTTCACCATTTTTGCACTAAAATTTTAGAGATAATTCAAGGGAAGAAGGCTGAGAGAGGAAGAAGAAGAAGTTCAAGAACTTTTGGTTGAAGAACACAAGAAGTTTGCAAGATCAATTCCTCTACAGTTTACTAAGTACATCTCTAGTTTTTTATTCATTCTGAGCTACACAAACATAATTAAGAGGTGAGGTTTATATTTACTTAAAGCTAATTCCATTTCTAACAAACTTTATGAAGGAAGCTTGATCAAATTCTAATGTTCATTGGGAGATTTTTGACAAAGATCACAGGACAGGTTGTTTTCTCGAGAATTCACGAGATCTCTGGTGTTTTTTGTATTTCAGGGTGTATCGATGGAGTTAGGATCTCTATTTAGTATGGTTGGAAAGCTTATTAAATTTACTAAAAATAATTTAAATTGTAGGGACAAGTTAACAGAATTTTTGTTTATGCGATTTTTGAGTGGTTCAGTTTCGAGGGATACCTTAGATTATTCACAGGGAATCAGATCTAGATGTCTTGAGGTAAGTTTTAGAGGACCCAAAAATAAATATTTTGACATAAATAAATCTAATTTTGGTTAATTATTGAAAGAGTTATGATCATTTGAATTGTGTGTTGTGAATCTGGAAAATTCTGAGAAAAGTGTAGAGTATAGATTATTATTTTTAAGGATGGAATTCTTTAGCAATATCCTTAGTGAGCTATGTAAAGCATAATATGTGAAGATCATAATATTTAGGTTTTTAATACTTGGTTGTGGTTGTTTGACAGGCTAAGAGGAATTAGGTCGAATTTACAAATCGGGAAACTAGTCTTAAGATTGTGAGTGACCAAGACCAGTTTTGAAAATACTTTTTATTTTCTCCTAATTATTAATATGACTAATTGATCTACACGTATATTTACAAGTATGAGTATCGAGACTAGATTTATTAATTAAAATTTATGCTAACACATGATTAACGAATGTCTAGAAAGTATTGGAACCATTGTATTTCAAACAAAGCATGAGTTACCAAGTTTTGTTTTAAGAATTACAGCTTTTCACGAACAATCTAAGTAAGCTTGATTTCAGTGAAAGATAAAGATAACAGGCAGGCTTTAATGTTTTCGTATCATTTTTCTAATGCTTCTATTAACTACATGACTGAGGTATTGAGCCCGAGGCTATATGGTACCCTGTGCACATAGATTAGATTCCATTGTTGACGTTGAGTGTACTCCGTAACAACGATGCTGTCGTGAGTGCTGGACAGGCCCCGCTATGACAAAGACGATGGGAGTGCTGGGCGAGTCCCACTACATCATAGAGCTTGTAAACATTGTTGAACTGGGTGTGCCCTACACAACGTAGATTTGTTATGCTAGTTAAAATATTTTGATATACTTTATATGCCTTGCTAGATTTCAACGATGTATTTACTAAGTATTTGAGGAAGCTA
>JBBPDI010102951.1:0-10453 GCA_037974545.1 Cucumis variabilis
TAGTGTTACCAGGATAAGGTACCCAACCTTATCCCTATACTATAGACCCTTTAAGTTGATCTCGAACATTGATCCATCTCTACATACTGTTCAAAACTCATCAAATAGCTTAAGATGTTAGTTTATTGGATTTAGGTTATTAAGACAAAACTAATAATATAATCAATAACATTTATTGAAATTATAATAACAACACTTTATTAATAATGGTCAATGAACTATATTTACAATCTACGAGTTTTAGGACATAAATACCAACACATCAACACAGAGAAAAGAATACTCAAAATACATCATGTATAAAACATCACTTTTCAGAACGAAGATCAACCAACGATTTTAGAAATCGTACCATAAATCGAATAACTAATCAGCACTGTTTATAAATTATATTTTACTATCTTTCAAAGGGTGCTCATAGAAAACATTTGGCCTTTCAATTATTTCCAGAAAATATTTATGAAATGAAGCTTATCAGTCATAGAAATAAGACTCATAAAAAATACTTGGTAATCATTTAAATAAAAACAAATTCATTACATTCAAATGAAGCTTGTAAAACGAACATTAGAGTATACATAACAAGCATATAAATCATTTTGTCACTCACTCAAAATACTTAGCCTCGACTTTTCCTTCTTAGCTTCTGGCTTCTTCTTCACATTTGATTGTTGGAGGATCCGTCTATTCAACATTTAAGACATTCTCCTTTTTCCCTCATCGAAAAATTTAGCACTTTTTCTTTTTAGGAAAAACTTCCATTTTCTTTTGGCTTTCAACCCTTTTTATAGAGACCTTTTACATCCAAGCACTACTATAAAATTTGGATTACTTGACGTCAATAAAGTGTCAAGTAAACCTATACTTAGCGTTATGAAAAGCATCAAGTAATCGACCGACAAGTATAGTCACATTACTTGACACTAAAAATCGTGAAGTATTATATTTTCTGACATCATTTTCATGTCAACTAAGATATCATACTTGACGCTTTTTACGTGTGAAGTAAGATAGTGTACTTGACATTATTTACGTGTCAAGTAAGATGTTTTACTTGACGGTTTTTACACGTCAAGTAAGATAATATACTTGACATTATTTACACGTCAAGTAAAGTTGTATACTTGACACTATTTACCCATCAAGTAAGATAGTATACTTGATTTTTTTTTATATGTCAAGTAAGGTAGTATACTTGACACTTTTTACATTTTTCATTTTTCATTTCCTGTATTACAATCATTTAAATAAACACAGATTCATCAACCAAATAAACCTTCCAATCAACAATAATTTCATTGTCAACAATAAGTGTACGTAATTTACAATAATATTATACAATTAGTTGTATTAGTCAACAACTATTCATGTCTCTCCACAAACTAATCTCAATTTACAAAGATAAACAAAATTACTAACTATAAGATTCTAAAACATCAAATTATATTCTAACCCTCAATATTACGTCCTTTTGAGTGTTAATACTTCATGAAGCCTCATAGTAAGTTTCACCAAATAATTCTTGAAAAAACAACCTACAATAAAATTTAGCAAGTTTTAGCAAAAAAGAAAAATAATTTATCTTTAAAAGTTTGTAGTTCGACCCTCTCAAAACATACACATATAAAACGATACTATGAAAAGATTGCACATTGAGAATGTACATGTTGTACTAACCTTTATACTATGAGGAATGCTTCAGTCAACCATTAGAACAATCATCCCTTAAGTATTTAACATTGACAATATTAGAAAGTACCTAAGAAAGACAAGGACTTAGCAAGTCAAAATTCAAGAATTGTAGGTTATATTAATCATCAATTGTCTAAGGAAAAAAATAAAAGATGAACCACAAACATGTGTTATCCTCAACAAAAACTTTATCCTCAACTACTAAGCTTCAATTCAAAATCACTACAACAAAAATTGAATATTCTGTAAATGAATAGGTGAGTTCATTTCACAGCAAACATAGAGATTACAAATTTACATCTATCAACTAACCAATTTAAAATTGTCAATGTACTATGAGTTCATATTCAAAGTTGAATCTACTATTGTTAATGTACTATGAGTTCATATTCAAAGTTTGATATTACATACAAAACAGAAAATATAGAGCTTGTTAAACAACCACAACATCATGCATGATAAGATCTCTCGATGCACTTTGTTCCAAAGATTTTGCTTGAACTGGGTAGGGCTTCGTGGTGAAGCACAGAACTGGGTTAAGCTTGCTCTGACACAGGACCATTGGAGCATACTAATTCTAGTTCTTTCTTCTCAGTTTTCTTAGATGTATTATCTCCGACCATTGTTACGAAAATATAAAAGGGAATGGACTAGAAAGTAAAGGGAAAGGAAATGATTCTTACTTTGCTTATCGAAAAAGATGATCGACACGCTTGAAGAAAGCTGAGAGCTTGAGAGTACTCGTTCGACGAAAAGATTGTGATTAGGGTTTTGGAGGGGCTTTTAATGAGATCTCGTTAACTTGGGTTAAAGCTTGATTACCACAAGGTTAACATCATACGTTTTAATTGCGAACTAATATCCTGACATGACGTTTCAAATTTTGAGGGCGGCTTGCAATCATTATTTTTAAAATTCAAATTTTTAAAAAAAATGAAACCTTTCAAATTTTCTAAAACCCTAATTAAAACACAACCCTTTTGCTCAGCACCTTGCGAGAAGACTAAAACGCTTACTGCATTTTGATACAAACTCCCCACAAGATGGCTTCATCGCCTAAAACCTTAACATTTCCACCTAAAATTTTCTAGAAAACTCGCGCTCCTTAATGTAAGACAAAAAGATATACAAATTCAAATGCAAAACTCATTTAAAAGTATAAAAATATTTATAGAGGTATAAAAGATGTACACTAATATGAGGATGCAATTCTAAAAAAAATAGAAGAATTATACATTACAGGTACATCCATGAGTTTGGGTTCTTTGGCAAGGAGGAATTGTGGTATCATCACTTCTGCTCTGCATAGTTTCCTAACTGCATCATTTCTGAGCTTTGCAGATAACTCACATCATGACTCTCTGCATCATGATTGCTGATCACAATAAGTCTCTGCTCCCAATCATTCATCGTAAGGCTTAAATGATCTTTCTTGGTCCTTATCACGTGGCTAAGTGAAATACAAAATCTCACCAACTTTACCGGAAACACTTTCTTTTAATGCCTTCATAGAGGTTCTCATCTTCATTTGCGAGAATGCATCCATTAAGAATCCTCTTGTATATCTACCAAAAGATACATTGATCTTGGGGTTGGTTCAAGCAATCACAGATTACTCCGGTACCTTGAACCTGTTCATGCGATTACCTAAAAATCGTGTATACAGCGCAGATTCAAAGTAACACTCTACTCTAACATCTATAAATGAATTTTTCGGCAATGGTGCCAAAAACTTACTTGTTTGTTTGGACTTAATAATTTTGTATGTGTATAGCGCAGATGCAATACGTCACTAAGTAGGGTCATTGCGAGTGATGTGCTTACAACGTCTTTCTATGTTGTGTGTTTAATTCTAGGTGAGAAGTCACTGATCATGATCATAGCATATGAAATACTCACTATGTATCTCTTCATCACGTAATACTTAAGTCTTCGTTCAGCATAAGTTTTTCTACTACGTGCCCAAGTGCAGGCGAAACAGTAGAGTTTACCTGGATGATCCACGATTGAACACTGGAAATTGTTTATAGTCATTAGTTCTAGGAAATTACTAATTAGTTAGGCGAGACAAGAATTAATTAACTAAAGTATAAAAGAATGAGAACCAAGATTAAAACTACTTATGTACGCCTAGAGAATCTGTAAAGGAAAATAAATGGATGCGAGATGGAATTGCGGACTAACTTGTATGCAAGAAAACGTAAAGGAAGGTTTATGCACCATTAGGCGATTAAGCAATGTGAAAGCTTTGATGCGATGTAACTTACTCAACTAATTTATGATTAAGGTGTGCTCCTCTCAAAGTCATTAAAAGCCACACATAGTCTCATTTCAGGATCTACATGACTAAGTCTGATTAGGTGAGATATATCTAAAAGAATTCACTTATAAAACTTATAGAACTTTGCAATTAAGAACGACATCTCTCAATGCTTAATGTTTGTACTTGTTCACCTTTTGGAACATAAATGGTGGAAGTTATCTTGCAAAGGTGCCGTTTATGGCGAAATTCCTCCTTGTGCATATTAGAATCATCCTTGCTACTTGTCCCCTCGGGTAAGTGACAATAGACACTGGCCAAGCGATGAACATAGCTCAACTAATGCTATAAGGATTATAAGCTAGACTTCTTATCAAGAACTTATCACTAACTTAAACACTTTGATGAATGAAAAGTCAAGAAATGATAGATTGAAAAGGTATAAACATGTAATATATATATATATATATATATATATATAAAGAATGTAGGCCTTAGGCTATTGTCCCATATGAACAACATATATTACAAAGAAGTACAAAAATGAAGAGGAATGAGAATGGAAGATATTACAAGTTATGGGGATAACAGGAGTATGGATTCTTCCCTGCTTAGGAGTCAAGCTCTTGCTTTTACAATTAATTGAAGAAGAAGAAAATGATTACAGACGGCGAAAAGTCTATTCCTTTTTGCCACTCTCTAGGATTTTGTGCCCATTCAGGCACTACGCCCATTCAGACGTCTGATTATAGGTTGAAGATGATGGCTTTATATAGGCAACATTTGGAAGGGAAACTTCTATTCTTCTGAACTTATTAGTGCCATCTGTCTAAAAATGTTTGTTACACATTACATTAACTCCAACTCCAACTCTTTTTTTTCTGTTGACCCTTCCTTGTCTGATAATGTTGTTCCTCGCCTGAAAACGTTAATCATCATATGAGTTTCCTATCTCGTAGTCCTTGCGGGAGATATTTCCTACGATTCACTAGTTTCTTTCTTTGTTCATTATCCTACGTTCAGACATTAAAATCTCGTAAAATATACATAAAACTTATGTAAAATGTATTTCAAAATACTTATGCATTTATAACACAAGATACACGTTCTGATAATCTTCTTTTGTGTTTTGACCTCATTTTCTAATAAAAGGAGCTATAATAATGGGTATTTATACATGTTATTAGTGCCAAGCAATAAGAGATGTAAGTGTAGGAGAAAAAACCTCTAAGAAGTTGACATGGGCTGCCATTTAAACCTAAGCGAGATGGGGCAAGGTATTGAGATGTTATTGGGGCAAAGTGTTGATGAAGAAAAGGCTAGGAGTTGGGAGAGCAAGAACTTTGCTAAGCGACCATGTGCACAAGGATAAGCCTTGCAGCCAAGTGAAGAAGGTTAGCTTGGTGAGTTGGCTCAAGAGTTAGGTGTGAAACTTAAGGTTGGGCAACATGATAAGGCTTGTAGGCATTCAAGGTGTTAGGATTTATGTCTCAAAACTCGTAAATTGTAAGTATAATCCATTGACCGTTGTTAATAAAGTGTTATTATTGTAATAATTGTTATTGATTATATTATTTGTTTTGTCTTAATAATCCTAATCTAATAAACTAACATCCTAATGAGTCTTGAACAGTATGTAGAGACATACAGGGATCAATGTTCAAGATTAGCTTAAAGGGTGTATAGTATATGAATGAGTTCAAATATTAATTTAATGTGAGTTGGATTCGTATTAAAAATTATTGGTTATGAGAGAAACTTATATTTGAATATGATTCAAATTTAATAAGTTAAATATAAGATATTTAATTTAGCTATTAATTAATTGGAGACTTAATTAATAGTTTAGTTTTATTTAATTAAATCTATAAGATATTGCAGAGATATTCATTCAAATAAGATTTGAATGAAATATTAATTAAATATGATTTAATTAATTATATTAATATAATTCTATAAGATATTGGAAAGATATTCTTTCAAATAAGATTTGAATGAAATATTAATTAAATATAATTATATTAATTTAAATCTATAAGATATTGAAAATATATTCATTTAAATAAGATTTGAATGAAATATTAATTAATTATGATTTAATTAATTATTAACTAATTGTTAATTGTTAATTAATTAGTAGATTTGATATTTCTATTAATTTAATATTTTTTAAATTGATAGAATCTCATGATTCTCTCCTACGTCTTTTTCTATTCTAAGAAGGAAAGAAAGTTATAAATATATAGAAGAAAACCATTTTCTTGAACGAATTTATCAACAAAAAAAAAGCCAAGGCTTTTGCTCGACAAAAAGAAAAGAGTTTCTCTCAAATACCGCTAAACATTTTTATATCCCAATTAGTTCCCACAAACCAATCTCATCCCAAAGGATAGAAAGGTCTCTAATGGGTGGTGTTCTAATTCGGTGGTTTGCAGATTCAGAGACGTCAACAAAAGTAAGTTCTTTGTATTTTTTAAATAAAAAGCATGCTTAGTTTTTATTTTGAATTTTGATTCTAAATTTTTGCCAATGTACTGGTATTTTTGGATTCCCAAATTATATTGAGTAATGATTCTGTAAAATCTTTTGTTGTCATAGGGCTTTTATCCCTTCATTTTAATCATTAGAAAGGGTTTCTAACGCATAGCTTTTGCACGTGCTCCTCTGCGATTCACTATATCTTCATTTCTTTACAATCTTTTGATAAAACACTAAAAAACAAGTTAAAATAGGCATGGAGACTTGTGCAAGTTGTATTCTCTTATAGTTACGAATTTGCTATAGAAGCTACGAACACATTATCATGCGTTTTGGTTCCATTGTTCTACCTAAAAGGCCATAGTAACTGGTATTTCTACAAGTTATCAATAAACTCTAGAAATTAAGCTTAAATCCATGCTTACTAAATCATGCTTTCAATTTTCAAACACTTTAAACACATGCTTTGCAAACTCTACTAAATCAAAAAGTTCAAATCCATTCTTAAAGCATTCTTTAAATATCATTAACAAAACATGTTTAAAAACTAATTTAGATCATTTTGTCACTCACTACTTGTGAGCCAACCCTTGGCTTGAAAATCCTTCAACTCTTCTTATGCTAAATAATCCATATTTAAGCTTAAATTAATCCCTTAACCATGAAAAAGACATCCAAATTTTACTCAAAATTTCCAAGAAAACATAAAAACAACTCCAAAATAGTGTCATGATACTGCCAGTTGCATGGCATGAGAGCAAATAGCACGCATATGCACATAAACATTAGGATGCCCGACCACGTGCTTGTATAAACATCAAGATGCTTGACCATGTGCTTGCCTTGCACACACACATGCAGCACGAGCTTGGCCATAAGATATTACGCTGCACTTTCCTTTTGCCTGCACGCCTTCGTGCAGGGCGTTTCGTCATCACACATGTCTACATTTTCTCATGTGCACTACCTGAGCACCGACCCATATCACTCGACTGTAAGGCTCTTTTACCTAAACGATGTCTGCTTGACAATCCCTTCACGCACAGATGCTCTACCACTTTCAAGCCTACCTAGAACTGAAAAAACTTCTAGAAACTACAATCAATTTCCAAGTGTTATAACTTTTTATCGCGCCATTAAAATGAAAAAGTGCCTTCTTCAAACTTACTTAGAATTGTCTTAATTGTTTACCTTCAAATTTCAAGTTCAAATTCAAAGAAATGTGTGTTGTAGCCTTCCAAAACTCAAGACTGATTAGATTCCTCCATAAATGACCTTTCTCTATTTCTTAAACTCAAACTCTAGTCTCCTCGCCTTGTTTTTTTTTTTGGCAAATAGACTCAATTTGAGAGCATTTGTAAGTGGTTTAAAGGAAAACACAGTTTGAACACACTCCTTGTCCAAACTCACCCTTACATAGAATACCTTACATGCCAAACTTGTCACTCTCTGCTTCTGCGATTTACACCCATGCATGTTGTGGGCACTTGGAATTCACTCCATCAATCTTCCTTTTGAAGGGAAAAAAGTCCATAGCAGCGAAAGATTTTATAGAACCATTCCTCAATTTAATTTGGGAATCTCAAAATACCAGTACATTGGTAAAATAATATAGAAACTAATTTTCTTATTAACACTCAAAACGCTAAGCATGCTTTCTAATTATAGATTAGAGAAAGAAAAACTTACTTGTTTGTCTTTGAATCTACAAAATAATTCTTCAAATTGGGACACCACCCATTGGAGACCTTCTTATCCTCTGGAATGAGATTGATTTGTGGAAACCAATTGGGATGGAAAAAATGTTTAGAGAGAAACTATTTTCTTTTTGCAGAGAGCAAAGACCCTTTTTTCTTGATTGAATTAGTTAATAATTAATTAAATCATATTTTATTAATATTTCATTTAAATATTATTTGAATGAATATCTCTACAATATCTCATAGATTTAATTAAATCAAATTTAATTAAATGAAACTAAGAGTCATTTTTAAAAGGACATTTTTAAAAATAGCAAAATAAATTAAAATAGTTACAAGCTATAGCAAAATTTTAGATTCTATCAATGATAGACTTCTATCGCTATAGCATACCAATGGCTATAAGTGATAGAATTTGCTATAGGTGATATGTATTTTGTAAAATTTACTATTTTTAAAAATTCTCCTAAAACTAAACTATTAATTAATTCTTCAATTAATTAATAGCTAAATTAAATATCTTATATTTAACTTAAATTAAATTTGAATGATATTCAAATATAAGTTTCTCTTATAACCAATAATTTTAATATGAATCCAATTCACATTAAATTAATATTGGAACTCATCCAAATATTTTATCTCTCACAAATTAATTTTGAATCATATCCAAAATTAAATTTATATAATAAAGTTTGAAAAACTTTATATTATAATTTATCATTATACATTAAACTAATTCTCAAAGTAAATTTGAACATTTCAAATTACTACCAATATGAATATATCTCATTACACTTTACGAGCTAAGAAGGGGACCTAATAGACGTACATATTAGAAGCTACAACAATCAAAGGGTAATTGACTAAACTCATTAACCACATTAATCAAGACTCGCAACTGAACTCTTCTCACTATAAATATATTTATGTGTTCATGGATATAGTCCAATAATAGTAAGTTAGTCCTTTACAAGTGTTCATAACACCAGCTAGGTCAATTTATCGTTTTACCTCCAAGTTACCTCTACTCCTTAAATATCAGTGCTCCTCTAATGAACAACTTATTTATAGTCCTACCAATAAATAGAAATCCCTCTCGTGCCATAGAAAGGTTAAGACTCTTTGTTCATCTACTTACGTAAGACTCTTTGTTCATCTACTTACCCTAAAGTATGGAAGGAGTGAATTCCATCTTGTGTAATTATGTTTTCAGCTCTCCACTTGGTCTTGTCCCCAAAATGATAAGCTTCAGTCAGTGATCTGACCACTCTCACCCGTACAATTTAAAGAAAAATCCTTCGTGAACAGGAGTTCATAATATACTCAGGATTAAGACTAAGTTACCTAGGTCATCCTAATGAAATAGAACTGAACTAGTTAAAGGAGTTACATCTAGTGGTTACTATTTCGCAGTCCAGTCTTATGCAAATTCATTGCATAGAATAACCTTACTCGCATGTCAACTACATGAACGCGTTGGATCATTGCGTTTGTATTAAATACAAAGTGAGCCGTATCCATTGTGTTCAAGGATAAGGTACCCAACCTTATCCCTATACTATAAACCCTTTAAGCTGATCTCGAACATTGGTCCATGTATGTCTGTACATACTATTCAAGAATCATTAAACAGCTTAGGATGTTAGTTTATTTGATTTGGGTTATTAAGATAAAACTAATAATTTAATCAATAACAATTATTACAATAATAACACTTTATTAACAACGGTCAATGGATTATATTTACAATCTACGAGTTTTAGTCTAAAACTCTAGTCTCTAAGGGATGTATATAATAAAGTAATCCTTTGACATTCGATATGATAAAATGGACAAGTATATTTCATAAAACGTATATATACAAATACAATAACATAGGGCATCCTCATACCCATTACACATCTCTCACTTGCCCTAGATTACTTAATGTACATATCTCATAGACCTAGACTTTCTAGAAGACTCTCGAACACTTTAGCCATGAGAGTCTTTGTAAATAGATTAGCAATATGCTCCACTATTATCTCAATATAAAGTGATTAGCATTTTTATGTTTGGAACAACTTCCAAATCATGTAGCAACTTCATGAGCCAAACTGCTTCTTTTGCTGCTTCACAAGCAGCGACGTACTCAGCCTCCATAGTAGCATCTGGAATGCATCATTTCTTGATGCTAGACATACCCCAACTCTCCCGTTTAGGGAAAACACTGATCCCGACGTGGATGAATATCTCTGCAATGCCTTATAGATTTAATTAAATCAAATTTAATTAAATAAAATTGAACTATTAATTAATTCTCCAATTAATTAATAGTTAA
>JBBPDI010102965.1:0-10452 GCA_037974545.1 Cucumis variabilis
TGATGTCAACTGAAGCTGCTCACCTATGGAACAACCACAACTGACACATGACTTGAAACATGAAACATCCAAGAACAAAAGTCTTTAAACTTGAAATACTTAAAACCGTATTGTGACCCATTTTGAAATTGTTTTTATTGAAACCAAGTGGAAAGTATATTAAACGTAAAAGTATAAACTCTTGAGTAACAATAATAATATTTAAAATAATGCAATTTCTTTTATGATTGAAAATCAAGTTGTCCTGGCAACAGTATGTTCAACACGCAAAGATCCACAATCTATGCCTAGAAAGTGGAAAAACATTTTTTGAAAGGGTAAGTTGAAAGACTTAGTGAGCAACGATTTCAGAACACAGATTTTCGTAAACTTTTTGGTATAAAACTGTAGCTTAAATATATTTATCAATACATCATCGTTTCATAAAATAAAACTTGAAACATTGAACATTTGTATTTTCGAAGACAGTCCTCCATAGCCACAAACAATATTTACCCCTTCGTTCGAAGACGAAACAGTTGATAGGTTGTTAACCCTCTTCTTTAAGGCATAAAAACATACCCTTCCTGATGGCCCATAAACTATAGGTTCGTCAATCCTACCATCAGTAAGGAGTTAACCACATGTATACAATAGGTCTCATGTTATATTTGAGCATGACACAAAAACATTTGAAAACATTAAAATATTTCCTTGAAAGTATTTGAAATATTTGCTTGAATCATGCATTCATAACATGGCTTAAAATATCATTTCAGTAAACATTTATCATAAAACATAACTTGAAATATTCACTTGAAATCATGCTTTATTAAATCATTTCACAACCTGTTGCTTGTACAACTTGAAAATCATGTTTAGTAAATAATGATTTAAAACATGGTGTTTCTCACAATACTTGAATAGCCCTGGTCTCGAAAATTTCTTCCAATTCTCCTTGTCCTGAAAAATTTATATTTATTCTTTATTTAGTCCCTTGAACATGAAAATATCTTAAAGATCATTAAAAATTTCCAAAAATATCAAAAAACCTCTATAATATAATAATTTTGCCCATCTCGCCTAACCTTGTCACTTGGCCAGAACCTTACCTTTACTTTAAAGCTTAATAACGTAGAGTCCATCACTCAAATGAAATTACTTTCTTCTAAAAATTTCTTGTAAATTGTCTTAATAATATCACCTCAAAAGTTCAACAAAAGATTCAATCGAATGCCTCTTATAACCTCCTTGGAGTAAAGACTATTAAGTTTTTACCTGAGAATGACCTTCGTCTATTCTTTAACTCCAACTCAATTTTCCCTTTCTCGAATTAAACCAGCAGCCCCAATATAGAAAATAGACACAAAATAGGAACTTTTGAGAATGATTTAATTAACTCAAAAAGCTCGAGTGAATGGTGAGAAATTCAATACTAAAACTAGCTTATTTATAGAGTTCCTTGCATGAGTACAAATTGACATCTCATCCTTGCTTAAATCCATCTTAAACCTTCTTAAGACACCTCATCCTTGGTTTACACCTTAAAATGCATGTTAACAAGGTTTTTACATCTCACTAGATCCTTAAACCACTTGCCTTTATCATGCCACATAGTGGTCCAAAACGTATAGCTAGCTTCCATGACTATCTCGCCTACTTACTTGCCTAGACTATATAATCCAACTTAGAAAAGTTATAACTTAAACTTCATAACTCTTTTGATAAAACTTCCTTCTACAATATTTCTCTAAAAGATGTTAACTTTCTTCTCTCAACATTGCAAAGCAAAACACCAAACAATGCATTATGTAGCCTTCTAGGAGTGTATCTTGCTCAAATTCATTCGTGACCTAACCTTCTCACCCTCCCTTATCCAAAATGCCAACCTTCTCATATCCAAAACTCCCAGCAGCCTTCCTTAATAATCTAGGCTCAATTTTTGAACTTTCAAGACCAATTTGAGTGAAAAAATCCAAGTGAGTTGTAAGAAACTCCTTTCTGAAGTTAGTTAAAACGTCCAAACACAATGATCCTTCTTTCTCGCCAACCTTAAACACTCAAAACCCTTTCTAACCCCCATAGCTATTTTGTCAAGCCAACTCAAAACACCTAAACACATCTCCAAGACACAAAATAACCTCTTTAGAGGCTCTTTCCTTCCTTTGATCGCTTAATGCTAACCTTTAAATGCCAATGTGCTAACCAATTTTATTCCAAAATTTCTTAACTTTGACTTAAACCTAAATTTTAACCTTTTCAAAAATTTAACTTTCTCAAACCCTTAAATCTAATTTTCTTTTATCCTTAATAAATTTCAAACATCTAAAATTTGGGGTTTCACACTTAAAACACGAAGTAAAAGACCAAAACACGTAACTTTTTTAGTATATCTATAACCTTAAGAGAAAGCAAGATGCATAAGGTGTTTCAAAGGAGCCATTATGCTTGATTAACTACGAGAGCAAGTGTTTCAGAATGAAGGAATGACAAAAAGAAGAAATGAAGTGAATTGGAGAGGAACACGTGGATCACTTAGGTGATGAGTAAATACTATGGGATCTAAATCACAAGGTGTTTCGACAACAATCTCATAATGTGTGTTGATTCACTAGAAGACAAAAGTGGACAGTGGAGCTGATATGACTTGACGAGGCTGACATCGACACTGACATACATGTTCAAAGGATAAGGGAAATTGAACAATAAGGTATGGTCATTTTTTGCTTAATCATGTCAATAAATACCATTCAACTTTACCATGGATAGGGATATATACACACACACAAAGATATATACATACATATACAAGAACAACTACTCACACTCTGTAGAAGTTTATCTTTTTCCACCTCTTCCCTAATCAAATTTTAGGTAAGAGCTTAGAGAGAGATTAGGGAGAGAAGCCATTCCCCTAACTTGTAGAAAAGCCAAAGAATTCATAACAATACGTTTTGTTGCTTGACGCCATTTCTTGCTTTCCAGTTTTAATACTTTCCTCATGTATAACAAAATGTTGTTTTAATACTTTCCTCGTGTATAACAAAATGTTTTGAACTTGGACGAGAGTCCTACATTACTATTCAATAGAATGCATGTATTTTATCATTATCATTCTCATGTCTCTTTACTCTACATGTTTCTATCTATGTGTTATAAGTATTTTGAATTTTTACTTTACGTCTATGAAAGGTTTTGTTATTTATAAGATTTTCGCATTTAGTTCAAGCTTAATCCAAACACATAATTCCATTTGAAACAAAGAATCAAGCAATGGTAGCCAACTACTCGAGAGAATAAGTGGCGAAGACCGCACCAAACACGTGAAGGAAGGATTTTAGAAACAAAATTCATTATGACGTTCTACTCCTTCGTCACTTGTATCTCAACAGGCAAACAAGTGTGTTGTTTAAGCACCAAAAGGTAGCTCGACTTAAAGAAAAGAGGAAGTGTGATGCTTACAAATTATAAAACCTAGATATATATCATATAACGAATTCTTATCATTTGTATCACGATAGACGAACAAGTGTGGTGGTTAAGCACTAGGAGGTTCCTCGCTTTAATTAAAAAATAATGAAACTATCTATATTGTATCAAAGCGTATCTTATAACTTA
Source organism: Cucumis variabilis (assembly GCA_037974545.1). Classification (NCBI taxonomy): domain Eukaryota; kingdom Viridiplantae; phylum Streptophyta; class Magnoliopsida; order Cucurbitales; family Cucurbitaceae; genus Cucumis; species Cucumis variabilis. Next base: position 3,598 of record JBBPDI010102965.1, read on the forward strand.
AATCACATACAATACGAAGACCTTCCTACAATATTTATTTTTACAAGTTAGTTTGCATTCCATGTTCTTCCATTCCACTCCCCTTTCTACTTAAGCAATTAGTGTAAATAATAGAATTTACTTTACCTAAGACTGTGAATATAAAATATTGTACAGAAACAAACTGTAAATAATAGAAACTATCTAGGTTTGATAAGAAATTCCATGTGTTAGACCCTAACTTACCTAGAAAACTTCTCGCTTCACTTACCTTGGACAAGTGAGAGAAAAACTTGTACTTAATGCAGACTATCATTAGAATTAGAAATGCATAGGCATAGTTAGTATCTTTTAATGCATAGCCATGTTTTATCGCCTAGCTACAAGTCGCATACATAGAACACCAATGATAAATCTATGAATTAAGTCAAGATAGGATGCATCTTGTATAGTAAAGCAAAGCATGTTCTCCTATCTTCCCACTAGCTTGCTTGGAAATTTAGCTTGAGATTCTACTTAAAATCAAACATACATGAAGTCTTAGCTTAAAACTTTAACGTTTTTTTTCTTGAAATTATGCTTTAAAGTGTCATGCTTAGAAATACTTAGAAACATGCTTGTTGGATCTCTTTTATTCATTCATGCTTTTGCAATCAATTTTCTAAACCGGTAATATATATTCATAAATCTCAAACATACTTTAAATAAACATTTCTGAAACTCATGCTTTGAGTTAATGCTTAGCAATTTTTTAATTAAAGAGTGAGCAAGTCATTCAATAATAGTCTCTAGACTTGAAGCAACATAACTAGAAATTTATGTTTAAGAAAACTTTGAAATTCAAACACATGCTTGTGAGTAGCTTGCTAGTCAGCTAAGAAATCACACCTGGGAAATCTTATGCATATTTGAAATCATTTAAATGCATTTAGTCACTTACAGTCTTGGTTAGATTCTTGGTCTATATACTTGATCTATCTCCTCTTGACCTTCCAAAATGAAAGCAAGAATCAAAATCCTAAGTTTACTAGTCCTTCTATGATAGACAAATTATGACCTATAAGGATGTCATACATAAATTACATCTTTAAGAACAAAATCAAACTTTCCACAATTTCTACCTAAAATTCCAAATTCACAATTCTAACTTCATAAGTTCATAACTTTCTGAGTACTTAACCAATTGGAGTGAATTTTATGTGAAATGCTTATATTTGAAGTCCTCAACAACTTACCTGAAGGCATGAAGACCTAATTTAGAATAGATTTGTCCAATTCTCCCTCAAAATAGAAGCTACTCAAATTCATAATTTCAGAAACCTTTAAGATTTCTCCTAAAATTGCACCTACTTGCAATCATATTTCACTCAAATGATCTTGACAAAGGTTGTAGAAAATTAAATAAGCTTTCTAACTTGGCCAAATAGAGCTTTTAATACCTCTCATACACTTGGAGATATTAAAAACACCATACATACCTTATCACAAATATAGTAAGCTTTTCTCACCCTTCAATTTTCATCAGTTTAACATCAGATTTAGCTCAAACATGCTTCATAAACTTTGTTGAAAAATGAATCAGATTTCAAACATGATAAGCCTTAGCTTCTAACTTCGTTTGTGTAGCTTGAAAACAACAGAAAATTAGAGTTTTGTTGTGTGTTCCAACAATTATCATGGTTGAAGCTTTGTCTTGCAACTCCTTTGTCTTCAACAGCCCAATTTTATCAAAACCTTTCTTCTTCTTTCTCTCTCAATATCTCCTTTGAAAATCTCTAAAAATTGGATGAAAAATATATGAGAAAAACTTTGGCAGTGTGGGTTTAATAATAAGGGAAATTTCATTAAATAATAAAAAAATATTTTAAAAAAAATAGATTATTGCACCTATTTTTTGCATATTGCGAATATGAAAAAATTAGTGATATCAGACAATTATCAAGCAGTAATCATAGGGCTATCAAACGATAATCATAGGGTTATTGGCTTCTAAATTGCTACTTTTGCAATTTATAAAATTTAGTGACATTAGTTCTATTATCATAAATTTTTTTTACTATTTTTACAAGAGTCCCTAATAATAATTTTAAAAAAAATACCACAATTAATCCACTTTTCCCTTTCCTTTCTTTTCTTTTTTATCTTATCTAATTCCTTTCCCATTTTCTTTCTTTTTCTTTTAAAAAAAATATAATTACCAAAATTTCCTTTACCTTCTTCCTACCACTTCAATTACAAGCATGCCTCAACCTTTTTCCACACAAAATCTACAACTATTATTCCAAATGATTATTTTAAGCTAAAGATCGAAGGGAATTCTTGGGTTTACATCACTAGGTAAATTAAATGGTTTAATACGCCTTGAAAGTTTAGAGCAAAGTTTTATTATAAGAGTTATAATAGAAATAGACTTAGTTAGATTCATTTAGCTGGAATTTAGCTAAGTACAACAAGCCCTTAATTAATAGAACATTTTAGTGGAAGAAAAGTGGTATATATGATATATAAATCTTTGGCTCCCACATTCCTAGGAGTTTAGACGTGAGATCCATACTAAATTTCATGTCACCCTGGGTGCAGCCTCCCTTTGAAAAATGTTTGTGTGGGTCAATAACAAGGTGAATAGGGAAAAAGTTCCTAGTAAGTTGGAGAAGGGCCATTGTCAACGTATCCGATGGTTTCCTCTATTAGGTTGCACCTCTAGATTTCTATGATCCACCACAGTGTCATCTTGAAGCGACCATCCCTTCGAAGGAGCTAATCATAGAAGTCGGAACAACACAAACTTTATAAATGGATTAAGTTTCTTAGGTTAATCTTCAACAGTTGTCTTTCCTAATGGTAGCGTGTTAAAGTGTACCTCTAGGATTTGAAAATGGTAGAGTCATACTTATGAGATGAATTAAGTTAGTTAATGGATCCTTGATCGCAGAATGATAGTTAAGAACTATAGGAATAAGAGTTATTCTTTTATTTGTAATTAGCCAAGACTATCTAAATTAAGAATCAGAGTAGTTGATCACCCTTCTATGACTATTGCTTTAAACTTCTGAAGTATCGTTGCAAAAACTAAATAATTTGTTTTATTAAAATTCTTTAATTGTTTGTTTTTGCTGAATTAATTTGTTGAAAGTCAAACATGAATATGATTCTAGTTATTGATGATCTACACTTTATCTTAACAAATGTACCCCTTCCTTTGCATTAATTGCATTCTAGACTGTCAAGGATGCATATGATTGCTGGACAAAGACCAATGACAAGGCTCAAGTCTACATCTTGGCCATGATATCTAACATACTGAGTTAGAAGCATGAGTTCATGATAACTTCACACCAGATCATGGGCTCCCTCTAGAAGATGTCTGTACAACCGTCCATTCAAATTTGACACTCGTTTATAATGCTTGAATGGAGGACCAATCTATTAGAGAACTCATGCTCTCAACATGATGGTCCACTTCAATGTGACAAAAATGATGAAGAGCTTCTTTAGTTTCGCAACAATGCAGTTATGAACACGATAGAGTACAACATAACTTTCCTTCTTAATGAGTTACAGAATGTTCAGTCTCTTATGAAAAATAAGGGATAAAAAGAAGAAAAGGCAAATGTTGCCCATTCAAGTAGATTTTGTAAGGGTTCATCCTCTCAAACCAAGTCTGCACCTTCATCTTCTAAAAAAAGAAAATGCAGAAAAGAAAAAGAGGAAAGAGGAAGGGTCCTATTGTTGATGCTAAAGGCAAAGGGAAGGTAAAGTTAAGATAAGGGAAAGAGCTTCCATTGTAACATGGATGGACATTGGAAGAGGAATTCCCCCAAGTACCTTGTCGAGAATAAAAAGGAAAAGAAAGGTAAATATGATTTACTTGTTTTAGAAACTTGTTTAGTGGTAAATATGATTCATAAGCCACTAACCATGTTTGTTCTTCTTTACAAGAAACTAGTTTCTTCCAGCTGCTCGATGAGGGTGAGATGAATCTAGGTTGGAAAGGGAGATGTTATTTCAGCTTGTGCAATTGGAGCATCCAAGTTGATTTTTAGAGAGGGTAAAGAGCAAGGATGTGGCTAACACACACAACGAAGAGTTCTATCAACTTTGTGAGGAGACTTCAGTCATTTGTATCCCAAAAGGCGAACAAGTGTGGACTGAGACACCGAGAAGTTGTTGTCCTTAAATGCAAAGTCCTCTAAGTAGAATAAATAAGTATTACAAGATATAAACCATCTAGCTAGCCTTAGTCATTTGGATTCTGAAAGGAGACCAAGTGTGACGTTCAATGACTCTAAGAGGAGCACGTCTTAATCATAAGATAGTTTGGTGAGTTATATCGCATTGAGGTAGTCATGTAGCTTATTCGCCTAACAACATGAGACCTTCCTTCACCTTCTTCTTTTTGCAAGTTAGTTCGCTCAACCTTCCATCCTGTCATGTTTTACCCCCTTGTGCATGAATCTCTAGGTGTAAATAAGTAACATTAGTTAATTCATTATTCTTTTAATCTCATCATCATAACACCTACAAACGAGTAAGACCCTAGAACTAATATCTTAAAATAATTCCTCGGGTTCAACCTTAGATCACCTAGGTAAACATACTGTTTCACTTGCACTTGGACAACAATAAAAAAACTTGGATTCAACGATGACTTAGGCTTCATGCGATGAAGAGGTACATAGTGAACACTTCTTATGCTATGATCATGAACAATGACGTATCGCATAGAATGAACCATGCGATACAGAAAGATTTAGCAAGCACAGTACGTGCAATGAACCTACTTAGTGAAGTATTACGAATGCGTTACACATATGTTAGATTACTAAGACTAACCCTAACCATCGACCAATGTACGATATGAATAAATACAATGTAAAGAACTGCAAAAAAAAAATGGAAAGAATAGAAATGACATTACAAGTTAGAGGAGATAGAAGAAGAGAAAGAAGTGCTTTACATATGGTGGGATGACTATTCTTTTCCACGACTAGGGTTTGCCTCATTTGGCACTGTTGTGGCTTATGCAAGCATCTTGTGGCCTATTCGAGCCCCCATTTTTCTTGATGGTGATGGAGTCCTTTTTATAAGTAAATTTAGGTGGGAAATCTAATCTTCTGAGCATGTCAACGCCAAAAGTTGCTTGTTGTCAAGTCATATCAACTACATCTTGAACTTTTGTCTTCTAGCCAACCTTTTCTCACCTACTAATAAAGATCTTCTCACATAGTTTCCAGATGAGTTCCTTTGTGATTCACTAACTTCTTTTTTTGTTTATAACTACAATTAAGACACTTAAAACAAGGTGAAACAGACATGGATGCTTATATAAAGTGTATTTCTAAATATTTATGAATTTACAACATAAGCTACGCGTTTTAACACATTTCATATGCATTTTGATCCTATTATTCTATCTAAAAGGCCATAATAACTTTTATTTCTACAAGTTATCTTCAATTTATTGATAAAATGAATACAAGTTGGTTACTCAACATCAACCAAAACAAAACGATATCTTATACCAAGACGCTCCACAGGTAGTCAGAGTGTTCTACAAATGGTTGAATTACTCTATTGGGCAATATACCTACCAGATTAACGAAAATAACACACAAATAAGTGAACTATAATACATGTTCTTCTGTATGTGGATCAAAATAGGATTGCATCTACTTATCAAATTCTCACTTGATGAGTCCACTCTCATGATGCAACAATGACCTGATCTTCATCAAGCTAAAAGAAAGGAAAGAACTGGTGCGGTAAGTGAAAATTTCCTTAAAGATATTAAAAATTGATAATACTACTAGATGTTGAACAAGCTTTTACCTTTAGCAATGGATTCATAGGATTTTAAGAGGCATTAACAAACTGATCACGAAAGAAGAATAAAGTTAAAACAAAAGTTCTAGGTTAATATATAAACATCAGTCATCAGGTTGATACCTTTAAATAAAAGATGTTACTATTAAAGAACCACACAAATAAAAGATTAAATTAGATAGGGTTGCCAGCATTATTGATTATAAAGAGCATCATTAATAGAATTCATTTCCATAGTCGCAGAATATCCATCGTACAAGTGAAATTTCACTAAATACAAGTTAAAAAAATCAATGCAAAATATCCCAATTCTGCATCAAATTATTAAATTGAAGTGTACATAATCTCTTTGCTATGGCCTATAAATAGAATGTCAATAAAGCCATGGAGCTATTAACTAGAAAACATGTGACATAAAAAGTTCCACATTTCTCCATCACACAAGTAAAAATTTCAATAAATACAAGCTTCACTTTATATCCTCAATAAAAAAAAATCGGAGGTTCGAATCCCTTTGCCAAAAGAAAAGAGTAAATTTACAACGAAAAGAGAGAAGCTATTATGTGAGATTCAACAAAATCTATCCAAATAAATAATAAGAGAAATGAACCCTTCAACCTAACAGTTCACCACAGATAGAGGAACGAAGTTCAATAACAACATAAACCATTGGGATGCAGTATGTGGTAGCTCTGCTAAGGGACTTTTTTAGTCCAACAATAAAAAACAAAGAACAATAGCATTGAAAAGAGATAAAGTAACAAGTGTAATTGGATGAAATTTGGCTACCTACTTTTCAGTTGCAGTGGCAGTCAATGCAACAAATGGAAGACCTGGTAGAACATGCGAAGTTTGTCCAGATGTTTGTATTCTACCCTATGATCAGAACTAAATAGTTTATAAACAATTAAAGGAAGTACTAAATTGGAGAGAAGCAGACTTCTCACATTTATGCAATGCAACAAGCCCATTAATATGGAATGTCAACTTCTATAAACCACAACCATTGTGTTCTAGTTTCTATAATACACTCAATCCTTACAAACCGTGTGA
>JBBPDI010102972.1:0-10449 GCA_037974545.1 Cucumis variabilis
GGAAATTGGAATTATTATGCATTATTAAATCATGTCATTTTATAGATTTTGAGATTAGGAGTGTTATTCTTTAGATATGAGTTCACTATTTGAACTCAAAAATAAATATAAATATAAAGTTTCTTGTTTTTTTCTTTAATTGTTTTAATTGTTTTTTTTTTAGAATTTGAAGCTTTTATTATTATTAATAATTAGATTTTCAACGATATTTTTATTTGGTCCCATTGTCAAAAGTTTATATTATTGAAAATGCAAAGAAAATTTAGTAAAACGAAATAAAAGTTTAGTCAAATGTACTAAGTTACGAAGTTTATTATTTGAATCTTCTACCACAGTTGATAATATAAGTTATAAAATTGATATACTAGATTTATTATTAATAAAAACATTTTTTAATAATTTTTAAAATACTATTTAGATATTAATATATTTTTTAATACAATAATTAGAGGTCAAACCATATACATATCTCATAATCATATAATCATATGTTAGTTGAGTTAAACTCTTTTCTATCACGACATTATTTCTTTTTTTACTTCTATGTCAACTAACAAATGTGGTACGGCTTCTATAATTGGAAAATTTATATTAATATTATATTTTAGAAAACTATTTAATAAAATAATCCATTTTCAAAACTATTTAGGAAATTGATGTTTTGTTTTCTCTTTTCTTGGTTTTTTTATTTCTTTATTCTATTTGAATTTTATTTTTTCTCCCGCTCATTGTTGGAAAATTAGTTCAATTTTATTTTTATTGAAACTTATTAAAAAAATATGTTCTTTTATTTTTAAATAGATGAAATTTCTTTTAATTTTTTTTAATTTTTCAATTTATGTGTACGTTAATTTTTCAACCTATGAATATTTTCTGTTGTAATCGATTCATTTTGTATTAATTGAAGGCCATAAATTTTTAGTAATTGATTGAGATTGGAAAATAATTAAATATAAAGTAGAATGCCTAATATAATAATTTAACAATTTTCATTCCATGGAAAAAAAACATTAATCAATATGTTCCACGGATGTTGCCAAATTCTAGTTGGTTTTCGTCGTCGACTCTATACTCCTTGCTGTTCTAGTCCCTCCTAATTCTCTTGTTGTTGTTGCTCATCTGGTTGCTCGGGTATCATTGCAAGCGCTTTGTAGTACAAATATTCATTAGGAAGATGATGGATTGGACCTTAAATCGAGTATCCTTGTCCAAAGTTTGACGTTGATGGACATGTTTTCTTAATGTAATATCTTGTTTCGAAGTCTCTGACGATTGACAAACTCTTGAATCATATATCTCATTCTAAATGTTGGCATCATCATCATTTGTGTAACATAATTAGTCTCACTCTGTGTTTGTGTCACAAAAGAACACTTCTTCCAATTCATTAGGCTCTTGGACTCGAGCGCGTCTTCTTTGAACTGGTGCAAGTACAATAGATACATTGTACTTATAGTATATGTTCTCCCACCTCTAGAATGGAATGTCATATCAATTATGTTAAGCTAAACTCACTCTAAAAAAAATTATTACTACTCATATTTTAAAATTTTAGGCTTGGGGTGCACAATCCATCTACCTTTGATTTGGTTGGTTCGATTTTTTGGTCTATTATACTCACACCTATTTTAAATAAGTTTTTAAATTAAGTTAAATTGAATGTTTCTTTTAAGACAAAAATCAATTTAGTACACAAGTAAAGTATTAGGATTTACTACAAAAAGAAAATAGTTTTGAAAGATAAAATTTTACTTTGTATCATATTTTTTTTCTACAAAACAAACACACCTAACAAGAAACAGAAGGCCAAACTCCCACAAAAAAAATGGAAGTTTTAGCATTTCAATATTTATCTAAATTTGAGATAAATTTCAATAAAATAAAAAAAAGATTAAAATTTATATTTCTTGTTTGAACTAATAGTTAATTTTTAATTTAATTATCGGATAAAAATACTTAATCCAATATAACAAATTATCATTTAAGATGTAATGTATTTAATGAAACCATTTTTTATTTAATTTAAAATAATAAATTATGATTCTTAATTTAATATAATATAATAAATAGAATATACTATAATAAAGTAAATTTAATACAATAAATTATCATTTTTAATTTAATTTAATAATAAATAATCATTTTGTACTTTTTATATAGGACATAATTATATTAATAATTTTTTTCTAAAACTATTTAGTAAAATAGAATAGTTTTTCTCTTTTTCTTTGTTCTCTTTCACGGGGCAATCAAATTCCTTTTTTTACTCCTTTTTTTTTTCTCTTACTTTGGGCGAGTTTTGAGAGTCGCCCACATTTTTTATTTTTATTATTTTTCTTTTTAACTTTCACATAAAAATTTCTTTTTCTTGAGTTCTTATATAATTTTTTATCTAATTCAATTTGAATTATATTTTTTTCTTCAAAATAAATTCTATTTCTTTTTTATATAATTTTTTTCTTTTTTCAATTTGATTTTTTTCTTAAAAACTAAATTCAAAACTTTATTTCTTTATCTTCCATATAATTTTTTTTCTTTATTCAATTTAAATTTTATTTTACATTCTTAAAAACTAAATTATATTTTTTATAAAAAAAATTCCATATAATCTTTTTATCTGTATGAATTTTATTTCTTTCTTAGAATGAACATTTTTTAAAAATAATAAAATAAATTAAAATATTTATAAGTTATAGCAAAATTTTGAATTATATCACTGATAGAAGACTATTAGTGAATTAATTTGCTATAAGTTGTAAATATTTTGTAAAATTTGCTGTTTTTTAAAATTCTCCATATTAAAACTAAATTGTACTTTTTTAAAAAAAATCATATAATTATTTTATTTTATTTTCCATAAAAACTAAATTCTTAATTTTTAATTTAATATTAATCTATTTTTTCTCTCCAACAAAAAAAATCTAATTTTTTTTTAAAACAATTTTATTATTATTGAAACTTATTAAAAATGTGTATTCTTTTATTTTTAAATTGATGAAATTTATTTAAACTTTTTTTAACTTTAAAATTTATGTTTTCGTTAATTGTTTAATTTATGAATATTTACCAATGTAATCCATTCATTTTGTATTAATTGAAAGTCGTAAATTTTTAGTAATTGTTTGTGATTAGATAAAGTGAATAGAACACTAAACCAAAACATGTAACATATCATAAATATCATAACATCATGAATATCAATCATAATGTCATTATCATGTGATTAATTTATCATTCATCTACATCAATCATATTATGCATCTAATTAGCTACATCAATGCATGATGGAAAATACATCCAAACACTTAATTTTGTTTTCAAATGTCTAGTAGTAGAATTTCTTACATTGTGATTAACTAAAAGTATATCTATTTTGCTGATAGTCAATTCCCAATTAACTTAGTCTAACAATTTTGGTTGAAACTAAATCAACCTTTGAGGATAATTTACACAGAGTCAATAAAAAAAAATCAAACCAAAAGAAAATAATCCAACTTAAATCCATAATTTAAATTATTTATGATAAAAAAAATAGACATTTGATGGGAGTACCAAATGCACCATTTAAGTTTTCACATGGAGGTTAATCATAGAGTCATTTGTAAACAACATAAATAACAAATATTTGTTGTCATTTTCTATATAAAAAATGACAAACAATATACAAAAGTAATTATTTATAAAAAACACTAGAATAAAATTTGAATTAATTAAAAAATCACATAAAAACCAAAATTAAATTAAATTGATTCAATAAAAAAAATGTTAATTACATATATAAAACAAAACTAAAAAACATTTACGACCCGGGTAACAAAAAAAAAAAAGTCCATGAAGCCACTCAGTATTTTTATAAATTCTAGATTTGCCCTTATTAGTTTTGAATTTCGAGTTGAATGTCTACACATCTTCTTTATATTATTAGTTCTCCTTCTCCTTCTCTATATTCCCACATTTTCTTATTTGCGATTTCTTCATAACTCTTTCATAATCTTTTCATTATTTGTCATATCTCATATTCGGCGCCATCTCCTTATTCTTTTTCCATTATCAGTATCATGTCTTTCTTATTTCACTACAAATATAAACAATCGTTTATCAAAATCATTTAGATTTGGTACATGATCGTGTAGATCTCTCCAATATCTATGCTCACCCCTTACTACTCTCTACATGTTGCACACACGTACATGTAACATGCACAAGATATCAAATTTTGGTCAAAGAAAACGTACCATCCTCACGTTACATTAGTGATTTTTAAGTTCAATAAGAAAATTGAATGTTAAAGAAGAAGTAAGAAATTATTTGATAATTTATATGAAATTATTATAGGGAATTTGAGTAGGATTTATTTTGATCCTACCAAATTTAGGATATGAAATTCTTAATTTATGATAGGCTATGATCAAATTTAATATTATCTTTACTTTTTAATCTTACTCTTACGATTATATTAATATGACTAACGATTCTGAAAGGATTAAAATCATGTATTTTTTAAAAATATTATTTTAAAAAAATATATATGATATTTAATAATTAATAATTAAAAATTGTCTTTTTTTCTGAATTAAACAATTAAGTTTATTTTTTCTAAAAAATATATATAATGTATATAATAATTAAAAAATAAAAATTAGGTTTTTTTTTTCAAAACAAACAATTAAGTTTATATATATATATATATATACTAACAACAATAATAATAATTTAAAATTAAAATTTAGTTAAGAAAGTAACTAAAAACAAACAATTAAGAATTCTTTTCTTAAAAAAAATTGGTCGTCCTTCTGTTTTTTTTTTCTTTTACCTTTTTTCTTTAATTTTATTTTTAAAAGTGCATTATTTCCGAAAATTGTTTAAAAAAAACATAATTTTTTCAACAAGTTTTCTAAATAACATTATTTTAATAAAATACAACCTTTTGTTATTTTTATTTTATTTTAAATTGCATTATTTTTCTAAATAATTTACAAAATGACTAATAAATTGTTAAAAGAGCATTATTTGAATAAAACATCCTTGATCATTTATATTTAGGAGAATTTTTAAAAATAGTAAATTTTACAAAATATTTATAATTTATAGCAAATTCTATTATTGATAGTCATTGATATGCTACAGTGATAGAAGACTATTATTGATAGGATCTAAAATTTAGTTGTAACTTATAAATAGGAAAATTGCATAGATAACATTTTGAGAATATGATATAACAATTATAGTACATTGTTTTAGAATTTTACAAATATGACAAAATTTTCACTTATCTAATTTCAATTTTTTATTATTTCTAAACTACTATTTAATAACTTATTTCTCTTCCTCTTTTTAATGCTCTGCTCATTATTTATTTATTCTCTCACTTTTTAAGGCTCTAATTATTTGTTTATTTTTATACTAAAAAAAATTATTTATTCTTTTTTGTCTTAATCTTAATTTTAGAATATCAATAGTATAATGATTGTTGATCGAAGTAATTTAACTTTATTTTTTTTTTTACTTTCTTCAATATGTATTTTAAGTTGAATTTGAGTTCCAAATGATTTTTTTTCTTTTACTTTTTTAGATGTGTATATTTATCTATTGCTTGGAAATTATGTTAGGTTTTCAATAATTGAATAAGACAAAGAATTTGTCCCCTATTTCTTTGGCACACAATCTTGAGATGTGAGCCCAAACAATATCCAAAATGCCAAATCTTCCTATTAACTCACCATTGACTTTTACTTATATATATATATATATATCTCTTTTTGGAAACTATTTTAGGACCTTTTTTATTCATTGTTACAAATATTTTCCCATTTAAATTAAAATACAACATTATTACACAAACATTATTTAATTTAATTATAATTGATTTGATTCTTTTTATATTTTGACAATATTATTATAATTAAGGTAGGTTTGTATATGGATAAAAGATTTATCATATATATGGTCTCCTAAACTTACAAGATTAATATATTATTTTTTATTTTCATTTTTAGATTTATTCATTATAATTTTCAAACTAACAAAGTTGTTGAAGAAAATGAAAAAGAAAAGTGTTGGAAAAAGCTTTTTCAATAACAAATTTGCAATAACTTTGTCGATTAGGTTTTTTTTTTTTTTTTGTAATTGACACTTATTTTAGCGTCTTAAAAAGTGATATTTTTAAAAATAGCAAAATAAATTAAAATATTTACAAGTTATAACAAAGTTTTGGATTCTAACAATGATAGTCTTCTATCACTATAATATATCAATGACAATCAGTGATAGAATTTGCTGTAGGTTGTAAATATTTTATAAAATTTGCTATTTTTTAAAATTCCCCTTTTAAAAAGATCTTTTTCAAATAAAGTAGAAAAATGTTAAAAGATTAGTTATATTTTTTTTAGTTCCTATCAATTTGGTGGATGATATTAAAATAATATTTTTTAAAAAAACTTTGATAGACTCAAACTTAAATCGATTAAAGTATATTTGTTTAGATGTTTCGATCGTTAGATCATGTTTAGTATTTATAATTGTGACAATAAACAAAATAAATATTTTTCAAGATAACATATCCTCTAAATATCTCTACAATAGTATAATATTTTCACTTTAAGTATACGTCTTCGTAACTTTGTTTTTGATACCATATTAACAAAAAATTTAAATAAACAAAAAGGAAAATCATAAATTTAAACTCTAACTTTTAATTAGTTTCTATAAGATACATAGTAGAATATAGACTATACTCGATTTTGTTTCGTTGGTTTTAGTGCCAATCAAAAACCAAACCACATTTAACCAATCGATTTTACACTCAAAATAATTCAAATCAACATACGTAAAAAAACAAAACCAATGAATTGACTTTATTTGTATCGATTTTTTATTGGTTTGATTCTCAATTTTTCACATTTATTTTTAAAATTTTTATTCTTACTCTCCACTTTGTTTTAAATGGATCCTTTTTTTGTTAACTTTAAATTAAAACGATGTTTATTTTTTTTTAATAAATTGCAATTTAGCGTTTTAATCTTTTAATTTTTGTCACTTTTTTAAATAAAAATCATGCATGCTACGTCCGTCTTACATGATGATCTGTTTTCTAAACATAACATATAAATGCACCAAAATAATTCAATACTAAAAAATACCTAATGAAAAATTTAGTTTTAAAAGCATATTGATATCATTAGATTCAGTTCAGTTTTTATTAGTTTTTTCAACCAAAATTCGATCCAAACCAATATTTTTTTTCTTCAAATATAAACCAATAAATACAATTTGATAAACAAACTAAATTATTGAATTAATTTGGATTTTCAATTTTTTTTACATCACTCCTATCGTAAAAATTTAGGTCTACTAATACGAAACTAAAAGTATAGACATTTGTTAAAGAAAATTAAAATAAAATAGACACAAATTAAATTTTAATATGCAAAAGCTAATTTTATAATTTAACAGAAAATACAATTACTATTATTGATAAAACTAAGGTAACAAGAATAATCAAATTGAAAATTTAAAGAGCAAAATAAAATAGATTGAAAAGTTTAAAGAACTAAAATGAACATTTTAAAAATTCAAATATCAAAATTAATTGAAACAAAGTTTAATTTCACTACATGTTTTAACTTTTATCTTAAATGTTGACATTTTTATCTATTTAAAAAATTGTTCTAAAAAGACATTTGGATTAGATGAACATTAGAATTATTGATTGTATATATAAGTCATTTAAGTTGAAATTAGGGAGATCAATCAATAGATTGAATTTACAATAAAGACTAACAATATTTTAAGTTAAGAACCAAGTCTATTAAATTAATACAATTAATTAAATTTAAAATATTTTTTTTTCTAAATAAAAGCTAGTTAGTATGCACTTATAATTACATATAAACGTATAATTACATATAAACGTATAGTGAAGGATACAATCTCAAATTTGAATATTATTAAACTCGAAGGAATAAATAGCAACTATTGTATCACTTTTCTCTTTTTGTCTCCCCCTTCCCAAAAAATTGATGGTCTAAATGATTACACATCAGAAAGGAACATTTATTTATTCCTATACCAAAGTAGCAAATAATCAAAAGCCAACCTTTTATTTTCTCTTCCCCTTTAATTAACTTATTATTTTTAGTGGTTCAACTTCAACTCTTTTTGTGAGTGTCAATTTTTCTTTTGGTATTATTCAACTTATAATAATAAAATCGATGTTTTCAAGTTAACGATATCTTAGACCTTGATATACTGACACTTTTAATATTTAAAACCTTGATCTATTTTGGCTGTTAGGTTGCATGATCTAAGCTGGGATTTTAAATTTAATTCAAAGTATATGTATAGAGAGGGAGGGTTATTTGTATATAGGTAGTGTGTGTGTGTTTGAGCTAATAGTTTACTTTACATATTTCACATGAATAGAAATAAATATGTAGAAATTTCTTTACAAATGCAAGTTTTTTTACAATAACAAGCAAACTACCCCTACAATGTAGGAAAGTCAACTCCATACTTGCTATTTACAAGCTATTTGAAAAATATTAAATTTAGAAGGGTAGAATGTATTCGTTCCTCTCAAATATGTCATTTACCATAAGGTTAAAGTGTTAGAATCTTTATTCTCTTGGTTAAACTAATAAAAAAAAAAATATTTTTAAAAATGGTAAAATAAATTAAAATATTTACAAATTATAGTAAAATTGATAGTTTTTTATCACTACAGTGATAGAGTTTGCTATAGGTCGTAAATATTTTGTAAAATTTATTATTTTTAAAATTTTTCTAAAAAAACATTTATTTTGTTGTAAAATCGAGGCAACTAGTATGGATATTGAAAAGATAAAATATTAAAATAATATAATATAATATATAAAAGAATTAAGAAATAAGAAAATTTGAAAATTAAGAAAATCTATAATATTTATAAAAGTATGGATGAGAGAATTTTTTTTAGATTTGTTTATTTCTTACTTTGATTTTATTGTAATTTTTTTATTTAATTTTTAGTTTGAAATTATTTGTTAATAAATATTTGGATATTAATAATATTAATTTTTTCTCTCCAATTAATTATATCATTAAAATTTCTCTGAAATCATTCATATCTCTTTTATCTCCCACCTATTTACATTTCACATTATCTCATATTAACTATTTTGTAATTATTTCAACCTTTCAAATTCTTTTCCAAATCTTTGGGTATAAATATCTCATTCTTTTTCTTTTTTATGCATGTTCACAACAAAAAGTCGTTGGGTGAAGAAATTAGTCTTTCAACAAGTTTAAATAAAGATTTATGAGCCAATGTTAAATACAAAAACCCACGAACTTTCATAAGATTTTTGCTATGCCTGGGAGCAAGCAATTAAACCAATAAAAAAGATATAGATAAATTGATGAAGGATTCAAAGATGAAGAATGTAAGTGGGAGACTAAAGAAAACGATTATAAATGTAATTTCCAAAAAATAACAAAGTGACATGTAGATGCCAAAGAATTATTTTTTAGTTTTAAATTATTGCTTTTGTAATTAAGTATATTTTTTATGTAAAAGATGTAAAATGTTCCTAACACATTAGTATATCATGAATCTTATAATTGAGGGATCGAAAAAAATTGTATTATCTCTTTGTATTATTTCAATAATATATTTTTATTTAAATTTAATTATTCATTTTAAAAATTAACTAATTATAATTCTTGAAAAATTTGTTAAATAATTATACTTCTTGAATATGTTAGAAATACATAAAATATATAAAATTAGCACAAATGTTCAAATAATTATTAGTAGATGTCGATGTTGACGTCCAAAATTTAAAAAATGTATTTTAAAAAATTATGAATAAATAAATATAGTTTCATTACTGTTTGCGTAATTAATTACTCTATTTTATTATTATTTAGTTAAGTAAAATGAAAAATTAATTCTAAAAATCAAAATCTCAAATAACCAAAGCAATAGAAAGTGACAAAGTAGTGGATTACTTAGCTACTAAGAATGTATATTTCTCTAATATTTATAATATATTTTAGCATTTGGTTCTTGAAATTAAGCTTTTATTTTCTCTTAATTTGTCATATTTATTTTTTTAAAAAAACTTTTATATTTATACAAATTAAGTAGTTATAAATTAATTCACCAAAGTTCCTTAAAATTTGTGTTGAATTTCTATTTTATGCCTAATATCAAGAATTTGACTTGACATTTACATCCAATTTCATAACTACTAGATCAACTAATTAGTTCTTTTTAACAAAAATTATAATTCGAGGAACTAATTAGAATTTTTTGTTCGAAAATAATTAATTAAAAAGTATTAAAATTTAGAGATAAACACAAAATTAAACATAATTAAAAGACTTAAACCAACTGAAATTTGAGGAGTGTGAAGTAAACTTGTAATTAATTTAATGAAGATTCCGTACCCAAAAGGCGCCGATAATTAG
>JBBPDI010102983.1:0-10448 GCA_037974545.1 Cucumis variabilis
TGGCCATTAGATGCATGATTACTGGAAATCTTATTTCTTCCATGCCAATGTAGGATTCCATTTCTTATTTGTAAGGAACTGAGGCAAACAGGAAGTGATTATAGCCTTTGCATTAAAACTAGCTTTTGTCGTTAATTTTCCCTTTTGCTGTTAACCAGCCTCATTAGGCAGCTGACACAGCCCTTAAGTCTAAATGACTGCTTTTATGTTTTTCAGTGTGTCCATGTAAAATTACTATTCGTATGGTGCATGTCTTTGGTTTTCCAAAAGTTGCCTTGAAGTGCCTCAGTTTTCTTTTTGAGCGTGTGCGCGCTCTTACAATCATCCATTAACTGTTTGTAAATAAATTTTTTGGTTTGTGTTGAAATTTATGAAAAGATGAAGTTGTGCTTGGCTAGGCAGAATTTTGAAGATTAGTTTCGTTGGAGAGAGATAGCTATCTTTACATGCTATACTAGTATTCTTTCATACAATTCCAGTATTTATTTTCTTATCCCCAGCCCTAAGATTGGGATCCTTTGCAGATTTACCACTGCTTCTGTTTACTTAAATATGAAACTGTCGTCCATGCTATTCCATTACCGTTTTGCTATGCTAGTTGTCAAGTTTAACTCAGCGCTTGTAGCTTCAAAGTTCTTTAAAGTAGAGCCTTGATCTTGCATTGCCTATTTCTAACACTCGATTTCTAATAGTATAACTGATTTTGCAGCGGATTTGACTTCTGATGACGAACCTTAAGTAAGTTGCTTCCATTTATTTCCCATTTACTCTACTTTGCGAACATACTCGTCTCAATATAAGTGGTACGTTAGAACTCATGTAAGGAGAAGTTCCAATGATTTGTGAGATTTCAAAAATTGACTGTATATGGTAATATTTTAGACTCTCGTTCCTTAAGTTCAGCTTAGAATGTAAATAATGATCAGTCTTGACCCAATTGAATGTGATGAACTGACAATCTATTATCTGTTTACTTTTCTTCTTGTATGGTGTATCAAATCTTGATCTACAGAATTTTAGCAGTTTTGTTTTCAGAAAACTGCGCACTCAATCATGATCAATATCAAATCTGATTAAACCACACCAAAAATTTCAGATGATATTCCAAACACAGCCCACACCATATATTTACACATTCCACATTAAATAAATGCAAAAAAATGCCCCTCAAAAGCCCAAGGCCTAAACCATGTTTTATATAAATTTCGACATCTTGGTTGGGACTACGTATTAATATGAAGTAAAGAATAAAAAAGCATATACATATTTGTGTTCTGTCAAACCAGTTGAAACATTCCTCAAACATTTATACACAAAAAAGAAAAAAAAAAAAAAAAAAAAAAAAGCAAAAACCTTTAAACTGAGACCAAAATGGAGGCCGAGTGCGGCAGGTCTCTGGTTGAAGTTAATTTCAAAAATATTTTTACAAGGATGTCCTTCTCCTTTATAATTGGAGACGTTAAAATATCGGGTTTGAACCCCATTCCCAGTAAAAACGAAGATTTTTACCACTTGATTTTAGTGGGACAGGCAGGGTTTGTCAACCCTATCCAAAACTAAGACATTTGTTTGTTGCTTGTGTCACGTTGTCTAGTTCTAGTTCCAACAATATGGTGAAATGAATTTGTTGCGTTTCGTTTGGCTTCTTAATTGATTTTGGTTATTTATTTAAAAATTGTAATTTAAATGGCCCTATATTGAGTGATAGAATTTTTAACTTGGATTATGAGATTGTCATAAGTGAATGAAAAAACACAAAGACAAGAGACTAGGAATGACCTACAAAGTTAGTAATGTACCTACAGAGTTAGTAATGTACGAGTTTCTCAAGTATGCAGTAAGACTACGTTGTGTTGAAATTGTTTTTTTTTTCTTTTTTACATGAATTGAAATAGGCTGATCAATTAAAATTGTTGTAAAGATGATCTAATGCAACAAAACATGTTCATTCTATTTTGATGTCTAACTATGATCTGTTTTTTATTTTTTTTCTCCTTAAATATATAAATTTAATATAAGAAATTATAAAAATATATATATATTTGACAAATACATTTCATAGAAAAATTAAATATAATAAATTTTGTTTTTTTTTGTTAAATTTGTTCTACGGAGTTTATACATTTTGTTGTTTTTTCTATTTTTGAAAAAGAAATCCGAAATTATATATTTTAGTTTAGAGTTCTAAGGGCTTAACTATTACTCTTCTACAAAACTTTAATTAAGTAAAATGTATTTTCTTACTTTAAATTTTGATTTATAAAAAAAATAAAGTCGATTTCCCTATCTCACCAACAGATAGAAGACAATACACAAAATCCTTGATATTCTTTTACTTTTTTTTCCGTCTTTCACTTTCATTTCAAACGTTATCATCTCGAAAATACATCATCTAAATTATTAAAAACTTAAAATTTAGAGATTAAATAATTATTTTATATTTATTGCGATGCAGCTTCTATTTTTTTTTAATAATGCTATTGTAAAAGTAATGTAAAAAATAGGGTAAGAAAAAACTATTGCAAAAAATAGGGTAGTGAATTTGTATGTCTGACCCATGACTTTGACGTGACAAGACACTAAATTTCTGGATCCGATCCACCACTATGGGAAATTGCCATCCCATGTGAGTTGGGACATAAAGGGGTCCAGCTCTCCTCATTATTTGTTCCTAGTTGGCATGACTTTTAGAAGTTGGAATCACTAACGAATTTAGATTGAGTCCTCTTAACTTTATAATCTTTATATAATATATATATATATATATAATCTACTTAATTTTTAATTTTTAATAATTGTACATAGCTTAGTTAAGTTTTTATTTATTTATTTACTATTATTTTTATTTTTAAGTTTGTTATTTTATCTTAAAATTCAACATGCAAGGATTTAGTTTTTAGAAAAAGTGTTTGGGTGGCAAATTATTTTAACTATTTTGCAAAAATATTTTAAGGTTTGTAATTTTGTAAATATAGCAAAAATAATCAAATTTATGTTTTTATATGTGGACTATTTTTTGTTTTTTGTTATTTTTGTAAATAATAAAATATGTGTACTATAGACATAATTATTATAATTTGTCATGTCATTTTTTCAAATACCCCTCATCTTTATTATGATAAATCTCATTCCACTAAAAATTATATGTCATATAAAATTGATCTTTAACAATTAGTTTACCAATTTACCTATTTAAACAAATTCAATAAACCTTTAAAATATTTCTCATGGACCAAATTAGAACAAATTGTAAAGTGTACGAACTAAGTGTAACATTATAATACTTTATATATTATAATTAAGTCTCATTTTCATTTTGGTTATATACTTATATTTTATATATTGTTGCTCCTTTCAATTTTATAAATATAAATATATATATATATAATATAATATAATATGTATGCATAATAATAGGAAGTGTAAGTAGTTTTTTTCTCCCTATTTTTAACCATTACCCAAAACTAAATTAAATCGTAAAAAAATGCAGAAACCAAAATGATTTGCGCCACACAGTAGTTGGGCTGAAGCTAAACTTATTGGACTGCTAAGGGCCCAATTTAGTTAATTTGGGTCGATCGAAGGTGGTGGGAGCCTAACCCATTAAGATAAAGATTCTTAGTGCTACTGGCATGCATCATTTTCTTAGAAATCGAAACTCATCATTGTTACAAAGAAAATGTTAATATTGGTCGATTTCAAATTTTGATATTCACATCAGAACCACAATGAATTTGTTTAAAGAGAAAAAAAAGAACGTGATTTGGTCAAACGAGGGAATGTGTCACGTCAAACAGCAGATTGGTACAAGCATTGATTGAGCCCAAACATCTTCCCCTGTAAAAATAGGTAATTGTAATTGAGAACTATTTTAAGAATAATAATTAAGAATATAACAACATTTAAAAAAAATTATAAATATAGCAAAACTATAACTGATAAACTTGTATCGTTGATAGACTCGTATGGTAGACCAATATTTGCAACATGGTCTATCGGTGATAGACATTTAAGAATTTGACAAAGTTTGCTATATTTGCAGATTTTTTAAAATGTTGTTATATACTTAATTATTTTGAATATAATTGCCAAATTTACAACTATCTCATAAAAATAGGTCCAAAATCAGCTATCTCCCCTTTGGCCCATTTTACTTTTTTTTTTTTGTAACTTTTTAAAATAATTATAACTATAGCAAAATTTATCGATGATTTTTTGGATTATAGACTTCTATCGTTGATTAATTCTTATAATTTATCATAGGTTTATCAATGATAAACTTCTATTATTGATATATTTTGACAAATTTTGCTACATTTGCAATTTTTTTTAAAATTTTTTATCATATACTTAATTATTTTAAATCTAATTATTATATTTACAACTATCGTTTTTTTATTTCTCACTTTTTTTTTTATTTTTCAATTATGTTCCTTTGATCCAAAACCCACCCTCTAAATTTCATTTTGCCGACATCAACCTTTTGGTTTTCATTACATTTTCAAATGCTCCAAAAACAAGAAAATTATTCAAAAACTACACCAAGCTTTTGTTTTTTTCTTCCTCAAAACTACGTGGATATATATTTATCTCGATAATAACTACATAACTTCTTTATTTCCAACAAAGTTGTTATTATTTGAATTGTTGTCATCTATATCAAAATAAGTTACATTAAATCCACCAATTAATCATATTATAAGACATTTTACTAATACAAAGATTTCATCCATGTTATCGTTTTGTTTGAATTACAAGTTACTATATACAAGATTAAACTATGATTTATTCAACAAATCGTTAACACTCAATTGATAGCAAATTTTAAGTTATTATAAACGATGGATAGAACTTTAATTTCATTAACATCATCTCTAATTCTTGGGAGATTGTTATGAGTACATATATTAAAATATTCACTAGCTAGCTATCATATTTGTGACGTAATATGAAACATTAATATTATTAATTTTAAAAAAGAAACATATGTGTTTTAATTTTATGCAAGATTTGTTGGGGAATTAATTTTGGAGTAGGAGTAAGATTTCTTGGGACTTGAAGCATGACATCCCATGTAGAGCAAATAAATAGAATGGGTCAATGCCCCTCCCGAACTCCCAAGAGTCCAAAATTCATCCCTTGCGAGGACACAACAATATTCTCCCCCTTATTTATCTCTCACATTTTCTTATTTTAAAAAACTTGAGGCGATAATCCCTAAGTTGGAATTTTTATTTTATTTTATTTTTTTACAAAACTGATGCTAAATAGACCGTATTACGTAAAGTATCACATGAAGAAGTAGGAATCCGTCGGTTTAACATTTAAAAATACATTTTGAAAACTTTTCGAAATTAATTTCGATCGACCGACTTCGGTTTGGTCAGTCGACTCAGTTTTTGAGTCTATCATAATCAATCCTATAAAAAATAATAAAACTATTGAATATATTTACAAATACATCAAAAGTTTTATGTTTATTGGTGATAGGTCACGATACTTGTAAGGACATATATCAGTGTCCATCAATAGAGTAATAGATGGTTTGCGTGTGTCTATTGTGGTTTATGATAATTTTATCATATTTATAAGATTAGTTGGCTCGTTGCCCTATATTTGAAAATTAACAAACCTCAAATGAATTTTTCAAAATTGAAGTTGATCAATTTTTTTTTGTGAGAAATTATGTTTGGACAATTTAAAATGATTTGAAAAACAACATGCAGTTTTATATGGAGTTATATTGAAGTATAGGGAGTTAAATTGTAGGGATTAATTTTTAACTTTGTCCAAATTCTAAGACCAAAAATCGCAACTTGACATAATTTACAATGCATTATAGTCGAGTATGTCATATTGGTATACATTTTAACTTTTAAAATTCAATTTTAGATATAATTTAAATATTTAAACTATTTGGTATTACACACTCTAAACATAATTTCAGAAGTGGATTGTTTATCAGACACATATTTATTAAACACACACACAAAAAAAAACCAAATAGGCTCTTAGTAATGGGACAAAATTCTACCTTTAGATATGAGATAAATTAAGGCATCGCTATCGAATTATTAGATTTTGAAGAAAGAAGATTAAAGTTGCACTTGTCTCACACGTGAAAAGTTCATGAAATTATTAGGCTTCAAGCAATATAAAATGAGCATATGTCTTTGGTTCCCAATCGTATGGGTTAAAAGCACTCTAAACTTTTGGAACTCTGGTTAAAAGTTAAAATTATTATTTTATTATCATGCAATAAATGGGAGGTCGTATAGAATTTAGTAAGAAAAAAGATAATTATTCCACGTAGTTGTGATGGTGGAAGTTTTTTTTGGATATGTAGTTTTTCCAAGCAAATATAACGTTAAATTTGATTATTTTCTTTTAATCTCACTTTTATTTGATGGTTATTCTTTATTGAGATATCTTTCGCAACATTGACAATTAATTTTTTATTGGCGAACCACATACTTTTACGTCACCAAATACATTTGATTAAGGTTCGCTTTTATAAAATTACTCCAATTTTGTATCATGAGATTATTAATAACTTACAACACTTGTCTTATATATACTTAACTATAATATGAAAAACAATTTTGATCATTTTCTATACTACAATTTTTTAAAAAAGAAATGCAATACTTTTATTATGCCATTAATATGTGTATGCTACCCTAGAAACTACACTATCACGAAATCATTATATTAACTATCTTTTAAAAAAATACTTGGGTACGTTCGGATAAACTTTCAAATTATTCAATCATAATTTGACATCAGACAATTTTTTTTTTTTTTTATAACTTTTTAATTCTTTTTTGTGTGAATGATAAAAATAGAATTTATGTGTTATCTAAATGCACATGTATATTACTCCCATTGTAGCAGAACACATCATATTTAAAAAGATTGATTTTTTTTCCAAGATTGCATTTGTTTTGTTTTATTAATTATACCTATTGATACTCATTTATTCTTGTTTTAACTTTTAAAATACTATTTTTATCACTTTCACCTCAAATTTCAATTCATATCTAAGAAAGGTATCATGTCACTTTATATATATATATAAATAATCGATATTCATGCTAGTTTTGTTACATGTGGCTTAATATTAATCCACAAGATATCTCATATATTAGTTATCCATATTATATTATATGTGTATTGAATTCCATGGTTGTCTTCACGTATCAATTAAGTATTAAATTTATAATTAATATGTTATAATTATTTGTAAAAGGAACTTCAAATTAAGCAACAAAATCTCCTTAAAGCCAAACTATTGAAAAAAAAAAAAAAGAATTAAATAGGAGGGGAAAAAAATACAACAAAAATCATTTTCAATTTATTGTTTGATTCTATTTTACAAGTTGCAAATTTTCAGTCGACACTTTATCGATGATAAATTATGATATAATTTTTTTTAGGGTCAATATTAAAAGAGCATATATTTTTACTATTACAATGTTATGTGAGATTGGAGACTTTCGTACAAAGATGTATTAGTGAAAATTTTATTTTTTATTTTTAATATTAAAACATAGGCTTTTAGTACAATCACGATGGCATGATTTAAATCAAACACTTATTAATTTTCAGAATATTTAGATGTCAATTGAGCTAAGTTGTTGAAAATGTTAAAATATGGGTTGGTTTCAAAAGTTAGAATAACCAAGTTGATAAAGTATAAATGTTCTATTTCTTTTTTCTTTTACAAATATGTTATAAATTCAATAAGTTTAAGCTATAATACTTTTTCATATAATCACTATCTATCTGTCACAAGTTTAACTTGTATGGATAATTTGCGAGCGTATATTCAAATTATTTAGTCCATAATCTTACTTGGAACTTAAAAAGAATGTTTGCAATAGAAATGAAAATGACGGTTTGCAACTTTTTACAAATGTACAATTGGTCTTTAATAACTGAAGTAATGTATTCTCAAATCTCAATTATGAAGTGTAGAGATTATAGGTTCAAACTCTCCAATATTAGGAGTAGTTTGGAGTTGTTGTTTTTTATGGATACAAGAGATTAAAAAGATTGTTTTTTTTTTGTATTAGGTAAAACAAATTGAAATTAAATTTGTTAATTAAGAGTTTTTTTTCAAAAGTAGAAAAATTGACGATCTATTATACATCATAGAACAAAAGCACTGACAAAATTTATTATACTTAATTTTTGTCGAAAGTTCTATTTTTGATAATTTCTTTTTGTTTTATAAAAACGTTCATTAACGTCTATTTTGACATAAATTTTCCTAAGACTTTTAGATTATTTTCAAATCTAATATATTTCTAAAATCAATTTTAAAATCAAGATTTATTTTTTTATAACTATTCTTTTCTTAAACCTATTTTCCACCATATTTAAAATTATAGATCAAACATTACATATTATATTAAAAAAATTACGAAAAATTTTAAAAGAAAAAAAAAGGGAAAAACAACCTATATCTTAAAGTTTTAAAAAATAGCAAATTTTACAAAATATCTACAACCTATAGCAAATTATATCAGTGATAGTCATTGATATGTTATAGTGATAGAAAACTATCATTGATAGAATCCAAAATTTGTTATACGTTGTAAATATCTAAATTTATTTTGCTATTTTAGAAAAAATGTCCCTTAGTTATTATATCTAATTTGGTACAATATTTAACTATTTGCTACTGCTTTTACTATTTAACATTTATCATTTTTTTATTATTTGCTACAATGTTTACTAATCTCTTATCAAACTAAAATATATAATCTACGTATCAAATATATACTATCATAACCTAAATTAAATTAAATCTACATCATAAACACAAATCATAAACACTCTAATAACACATTCATTGCTTCAAACATTTCGTTAATATTTTTAATATAATAAAATTAGTTAATTAACCTTACTCTGGTTAAACTTTTCCCAGCAAAATAACATGACACCGTTTTAGCTGCATTTATTATTATTATTTGTATTTATTAAAAAGTAACCTGTATAAAAAGGGAGAGTATGAAATTATGTGCAATTTATGGCCCAACCATTGCTCAAATCAAATTAAAGAAAGGAAAGAAAAAACAAATTTTAAATTACTCATATTTTGATAAAATAGATATTAAAATCGAGTTGGAATATTTAGTGACTAAAAACAATGAGGAAATAAATTAGATAACATAAAACCAATTCAAACTCCAAATTTCTAAGAAGCCAACAAACATTTTCGACTCTTTTATTTTATTTAAGATAGTTTCAAGATCTTTTCCGAGTTTATGGCATGAAGAGTCATAGATTTTCAAAATAACATTTTATGTGTTTTAACTTTATAAATATAATATTATTTATTCTTTTAAAAAATTACGTGTTATATTAATAATTTTTAAAATATAACAAAATAAATCAATTACTTTGTTATAGTAATTGATATACTATAGTGATATAAGATTTATCACTGATAAAATCAAAAATTTTGCTATAATTGATAAATATTTTAATCTATTTTTGTTATTTTAAAAGATGAACATTGTAGTAGTCATAAATCATAAATATTATATTTTGGTTAGAAGTTGTCTTATTTATAATAACTTTTCTAAATTATAACTTTTAGAGAAAGAGAAAAAAGAAAAAAAGAAAAAAGAAAGGGTAAATGGAAAAGGCCGCGGCAAGAAGGGCAGTGCTCCAGCTTGCTTGTTCACGATGGGAACCAATGAATATCCCCCCAAAACCGAAAAAGTCGTGATAAATAGGGGTTTCCAATTTTAGATTGCCACGTGGGATGAGACCCACCGGCTTTGTGTCCTCTATTTTCCTTCGTACATGGGGTTGTCCATTCCACGTATTACACGTGATATTCGTCACCTCTACTCCTCGTTCATCGTATCTTCCCTCTTTTTTCTTTTTCTTCCCTAATTTACTTCTTAATCGCCTAGCGTACTTGCATGTCGTCCCTGAATTTCTAGCCAAACTTTTTTCTTTTAATTATTATTATTATTCCAAATAGCAAATGATTAATAACCCTATTGATATAATAAATACTCCATACTCATACTACGTAAGGTATATTCTCTAAAATAATAAAATAAATTAAATAATTTATAACTAGAGCAAAATTTTAAATTCTATCATTATACTATATTATAATTTGTTATAAGTTGTAAATATTTTGTAAAATTTAATATTTTTTAAAATTATTCTACTATATAAATTATATTCTCAATTTTTTTAAGAAATCATAAAATAGATACATAAAATATTGAAAAATTGTTAAAAATATATAAAACATTTGACAAAATATATTTTAAAAAATTATTGAGTATAATGAATTTTATTTTTAATAATTTTATTAAAAAAAATTTTTTTGAGAAAAAACTTCTTAAATATTAGTTTTTAATTTATTTATGTGAATATAAACGAGAAGTTGTTAGGGATTGATATTGTTTACTTTT
>JBBPDI010102996.1:0-10446 GCA_037974545.1 Cucumis variabilis
AAATATATCTTACTTGACGTTTAATAAACGTCAAGAAAGTTGAAAATTGGCCTTTCATATAAATTCTTGACGTTTTTCATTTGAAATCACATCTTTCTTGACATTTTTTTTAAAAAACATCAAGAAATAAAAACTGCAACCGTCAAGAAAGCCTGTTTTTGTAGTAGTGGAAGCACTCTAAGTAGAATAAATAAGCATTAGAAGATATAACCATTTAACCAATCTTAGTCATTTGGGTTCTGAGAGAAACTAAGTGTGGCGTTCGATGACTCTGAGAGGAGCACACCTTAATCATAAGATAGCTTGCTGAGTTATATCGCATCGAGGTGGTCATATATCTTATTCGTCTGATAGCATGAGACCTTTCTTCACCGTCTTCCTTACGCAAGTTAGTTCGCTCAATCTTCCATCTTGCCATAATTTATTTTCCGATGCATGAGTCTCTAGCTGTAAGTAACTTTAGTTATTTTATTAATCTTTTAACTCCATTGTCATAACACCTAAATGATAAGTAGACCCTAAAACTAATGTCTTGAACTAATTCCCTGTGTTCATGTTGGGATTTATGCCATAAACCTTATAGATTGTAAATATATTCCATTGATCATTATTAATAAGGTGTTATTATTATAACAAATGTTATTGAGTATAATATTAGTTTTTTCTTAATAACCCAAATCCAATAAACTAATATTCTAAGTTATTTGATGAGTCTTAAACAATATGTAGAGACATTTAGGGATCAATGTTCGAGATAAGCTCAAAGGGTCTATAGTATAGGGATAAGGCTGGATACCTTATCCTGATAACACTATGGATATAGCTCACTTTGTATTCAATACAAACACAATGATCTAATGCATTCATGTAGGTGACATGCGAGTGAGGGTATCCTATGCAAATAGTTTGCATAAGACCGAACCACGAACTAGTAACCACTAGATGTAATTTCATTAACTAGTTAGGTTTTTACTTCATTAAGATGACCTAGGTAACTTAGTCTTAATCTTGAGTGTATTATGAATTTCTGTTTACGAGGAATTGTCCTTTGATTTCTACGAGTGAGAGTGACCAGATTGTCGAATCAATATGCTTATCATTTTGAGGACAATACCGAATGGGGAGCTGAAAACATAATCACATCAGATGAATTTACTTCTTCCTAACTTTAGGGTAAGTAGATGAGTGTTCCCTTAAATAGTGTCTTCGGAACTTAAACAAAGGGTCCTACCCTATCTATGGCTCGAGAGGGGTTTCTGTTTATTGGTTGGATCATAAACAGGTTGTTTATTAGAGGAGCATATTTAAGGACTAGAGGTAACCCATAGGTAAAATGGTAATTTAACCCAGCTGGTATTACAAACACTCGTGAAGGACTAACTTATTGTTATTGGTTTATATTCGTGGATAAATAAATATATCTACAGTGAGAAGGGTTAAACTGTGAGTTTTTACTGGAGTGTACACACAATTAACGAATATTAATTAATATGGTTAATGAGTTTAGCCAATTAATCTTACATCGTTGTAGCTTCTGGTCTATAGGTCCATTAGGTCCTCTTCTTCCTAGCTCGTAAAGGGTAATAAGATTTATTTATATTGGTTGTAATTTGAAATATTCAAATTTACTTTAGGAATTAGTATAATGTATGATGACACATTATAATATAAAATTCATATATTGTAATCAAACTTTATTATATAAATTTAATTTTGGATATGATTCAATATTAATTTATGACAGATAAAATATTTGAATTGGTTCAAATATTAATTTAAATATTAATAGGATTCATATTAAAACTATTGGTTATGAGAGAAGTTTATATTTGAATATGATTCATAATTTAAGTTAAATATAAGATATTTAATTTAGTTATTAATTAATTGGAGAATTAGTTAATATTTTAGTTTAATTTGATTTAATTAAATTAATTTAAAACTACAAGATATTGGAGATATTCATTAAATATGATTTAATGAAATATTAATGAAATATTATTTAATTAATTATTAATTGATTAATTAGTAGATTTTAAATTTCTATTACTTTAATATTTTTTAAATTAATAGAATATCATGATTCTCTCCTACTCCCTCAAGGAAAGGGAGTTATAAATATGCAAAAGAAAAACAGTTTTTTCTTAATCATAATTAATAAAAAAAACCAGTCAATGCTCTCTTTGCAAAAATAGTTTCTCTTTAAATTCTTTTTCATTCCAATTAGTTCCTACAAATCAATCTTATCCTAGAGATAGGAAGGACTCTAACGGGTGGTGTCCCAATTTGGAGTTTTTGTAGATTTAGAGGCGTCAAACTATGTAAGTATTTCTTTCTCTAATCTATAATTAGAAAGCATGCTTAGCCTTTAAGTTATAATAAGAAAATTACTTTATGTATTATTTTGTCAATGTAATGATATTTTGGGATTCAAAAATAAAATTGAGTAATGGTTCTCTAAAATCTTCCACTGCCAAAGGCTTTTATCCCTCTACTTTATTAATTTGCGATTTGTTTTCTTTCCTTTAATACAATCCACATAAATTCCAAGGTCAGTAAAATCGAAATCTGGAAGAATTTGATTCTTTATCAATCCTTTAATTCTTTCTTTGGATATGTGATCCAAACATTTATGCCACAAGTAAGCTAAGGATTCATTAGTTTGACCACATTTAGTACCAACATTATGATGTAGGGTTAACAAACTCTAAAAAAAATTAGCAAGCTGTAATTTATATAAGTCATCACAAAGAATACCAGAGTCAATAAAAATCTTTTGTTTGAATAAACTAAAATACTTATATTCAAAAATTTAAAGTAATAACCTGAAATATCAGGTTTGGCTAAGGAAATCAAATTACGAGAAATAGAAGAGACAAAAAAAGTATTGAAAAGGTCTAAATAATGTCTAATATCTAAAGTTAAACGATAGGTTCCCACAGCTTCAACCGGAACTTTGACTCTGTTTCCCATAAAGACAAATCTCTCATTTGGATTTATGGTTCAGATTGTAAAGAATCTCTGCATCGTATTGAAAACATGAATGGTACAACCAGAATCAATCCACCATATATTATAACAAACTTCATTCCAAGTTCGACTCGAAACATACTAAAACATTATGCATACCTTTATTCTCAAACCATGCCTTATGTTTTAGACAATCTTTCTGACAGTGTCTAAGTTTGTTGTAAAAACAACATTTATCCTTAATTTGTTCCTTTTTATGGATTGAGACAGATGACTGCTTTACCTTTAGTTCTTCATAACTGCTCTTTCCACTTTTTTTCAAGGTTTTTTTTCCAGCTCCTTTGTGACCCATGAGATTGGTAGTGTGAATTACTGGTTTCTTAATCCTTGCTTCCTTTTGAATGAGCTTACTTTGTAATTCATACACATTCCATTTATCTTTCAGAGTGTTACAGTTCATGTGGAATGTACCATACTCTGAAAGTAAGGAATTAAAGATAAATGTTACAAAAAAAAAAAACTCATTAACTTCCTTTCCCATGGTCTTTAATCTTTTTGCCAAGTTTGTCATTTCAAGGATATGCTTATGTATAGTATGAGAACCATCAAACTTGATGTTGGTTAAAGAACTCATAAGTGTTCCAGTAAGTGACTTATCAACCAACTCTGATTGAGAACATTTTTCCACAAATTTCATAAATTCCTTAGCATCTTTAGTTTCTTAATTGTGAACTTGATATTGTTTACTACAGTCATTCACATAAACATTAAGCTCAATATATTTGATCTATCACAAGCTTTATAGAAAGATCTATCCTTATCATTGCTATTAGAAGTAATTGCAGCAGGCTTCTCACTTAAGAGTTCCAAATCAAGATCCAAAAATCCAAGATGGAATCAAATTTGTTCGCACCAATCAGAGAATTTGAGTCCATTAAACTTGATTATAGACATAACATGCAAATAAAGAGAAACGGGAGCAGATGCTGCAATTACAAAATAAATATGCTTATATGTTATTGCCTTGAGACATAAACTTAAAGATACAACATATATTCATATAATATTAAATAATCATTAACGTATATACAAAAGTTCTTCTTTGGAACGCACAACAATGTACAATATTTATATTTAACTGATGCTAGATTTAGTTTCAGATAAGTGGTAATTTTAATGTTCAAATTAGATACATTTGATATCTTTGGATATACTAATAATATTTAACCAAACACCTTAATTAACCACAATAAGATTCAAAATTATAAAACTACTAATTGCCTGTGGACAAATTAAATATTTTATAATAACAAAAATCAATACACTCATGAGTAATCATTAAGGTTTCATAATATTATCCCATTCATTAGCATCAAATGAACATGAGTAATTGAATCAACTTTAATATTATGTCTAAGGATTTACTAATTTGGTCACTTTGGTGACTAACAAACTGTTCATAATATAGGCATCATGATAAAACAGTTCAAGTGATTTTCATCACAAATTGTAGTTAGATATTACAATAATTTCATCAAAACTTCATGCAATCATACATTATTCTTCAAAATTTAATTGAATAATTTAAGTTTCAAAGATAAATGGGTACTTTAAAACATAATATATTGACAGGGTCGGAATTGATATGCAAAAAGTAAAGAATTATGCAAAGTATATAGGCAAGAACGTTATTAACACATTTATGTTTGGAAATTAAAGTGGTTGTGAAGGATACTTACCTGAATCGCCTTGACATAAAATTATTTGTAGTTTACCCTTGACTTTTACCGTAGATAGGTACAAGCATGGGTGTTGAACCCAAGAGAGTGTATGATAGATGTTTTCTTGAATGTAATACTTGAAAAGAATGATATTAGTAACAAAAAGAAAAGAAAAGCATTGAAAACAATTTTTGAGAAAATTATAAGGGAGAATGTGAAGGAAATTTAGTTTGCAATACAATTCATAAGAAGAGATATTAAAGATTGAATTCCAAAAAGAGAAGTGAGAAATGGGCTTAGGCATGAATATAATCTTATCATTGAATCAAAGAAAGTAAGGGAAATTGAATCATGCTTAATTAAGAGGGAATTTTTTATTCAAGATTTCTCACAAGATCAAATTGCTTGATCCTGGAGAAATTTTGAATCAAAATTTAAGAAAGGAGATAAAGTTACTTCACAGTTAGCTCAGTTTTGAAAACTGAGATTGCAGTATTAGTAGAAGCAGTTACTTCACAGTTAGCTCAGTTGTCAGTGCAACCAACTTTGAGGCATAGGATTATTGATGCTCAAAAGGATGATCCTTATTTGGTTGAAAAGCGTTGCCTTGTTAGGACAGGGCAAGTTGATGGTTTCTCCATGTCCTCTGATGATGGACTTTTGTATGAGAGGCACTTGTGTGTGCCAGCAGATACTACAGGTTAAAGCACCTAGACAGAAACCAACCGGGTTGTTGCAACCTTTGAGTGTACCTGAGTGGAAGTGGGAGAATGTGTTCATGAATTTTATTACAGGACTGCCTAGAACTTTAAAGCGTTATACAGTGATTTGGGTTGTGGTAGACAGGCTTATGAAGTCAGCACACTTTGTGCCAGGAAAATCCACTTATACTGTTAGTAAGTGGGCACAATTGTATTTGACTGAGATTGTGAGACTGCACGGAGTACCTGTATCGATTGTTTCTGATAGAGATGCGCGTTTCACTTCCAAGTTTTGGAAGGGACTTCAGACTGCCATGGGTATGAGGTTAGATTTCATTACAACTTTTCACCCACAGACTGATGGACAAATTGAACGTTTGAACCAAGTTTTAAAGGATATGTTACGAGCTTGTGTTCTAGAATTTTCAGGTAGTCGGGACTCTCACTTGCATTTGATGGAGTTTGCTTATAATAACAATTTTCAGGCTACTATTGGTATGACACCATTTGAGGCATTGTGTGGTAAATGTTGTAGAACCCCTGTTTGTTGGAGTGAGGTTGGTGAACAGAGATTGATGGGTCCTAAGTTTGTTCAGTCTTCTGATGAGGCTATTCAGAAGATTAGAGCATGTATGCAAACAGCGCATAATAGACAGAAAAGTTATGCTAATGTGAGATAGAAAGACCTTGAGTTTGATGTGGGAGACAACGTGTTCTTGAGGGTAGCACCTATGAGGGGGTTATGCATTTTGAAAGGAAGGGGAAGTTGAGTCCTCGTTTCGTTGGACTGTTTGAGATTTTAGAGAGGATTGGTGTTGTGGCATATCATTGGGCATTGCCACCATCTCTCTCCACAGTTCATAATGTTTTCCATGCTTCGATGTTGAGGAAGTATGTGGCAGATCCATCTCAGGTGGTGGACTATGAACCACTAGAGATTGATGAGAATTTGAGCTATGTAGAACAACCAATTGAGATTCTGGCTAGAGTGGTGAAGATGCTTTGCAATAAAGGGTTTACGTTGGTAAAAGTATTGTGGCGGAATCAACAAGTTGAGAGGCGACGTGGAAGCGAGAAGTTGATACGAGAGCTCGTTACCAAGAAGTATTCCAAGATTAGAACTTTCGAGGACGAAAGTTTCTTAAGGAGGGAAGAATGCAACACCCCGAATTCTAAGGTATTTGATTTAATTAAATTATCTGATTATTAGAGTTTTAGAAATTTTTTGGAGTTATTTTATTATACTTGGGTGGAAGAGAAAATTTTCTAATGGAAAAGAAAAGAAGTGAAGGAGGAAAAATAGTATTTAAAAGGTAATAATGATAATAATATATTATTATTATTAATAATAAAAAAAAAAGAAATCAAAATTTCTTTTTCCTTCATCTTCCTCACGCGGCAGCAACACCCCCTCCCAATTTTGTTTCTTCTCATCCTTCTGCCCTAACAAACAGCCACCACCGACCGCCATCTTCAATCTTCTTCCTCTCTTCCGTTCGTCGCGCCGTTGCACCCTAGCCCCAACGTCGGTTGACGATGAAACCCAAAGCCATGTAGATCCGAGCCACCGCGACATCCATCCCTCTCTGTTCACATAGCCAAACTGAAGCAGCGATGTCTGCCCTACTTCTGATCTGTGACCCGAGCTCCACTAGCTGTTACTTCCCGATGAAAACCCAGCCTTCACCACTGCGAATCTCCTCCGCCGATCCCCATTCGTGAAAACCAACGCCGCACCCCTGTGGTTCGCGTACGTTTCCTCTCCGTCCAGATCTACGCTGGTCTCCGTTGCATCAGTTCTCCAACCAAGGTTGAAGCAGCACCCCCTCACAGCAATGCGCGTCTCTTTCCAAATGTACGTGAGTTTTTTCGTATGCCGCGGCCGCTGTCGTGTTGAGGTTTAATTGTAAGGATGAAATTAATGGGTAAGTTCATGCATAACGTGGTTAATGATTTGAACGAAAGAACGAAATTGGGAAAATACTAAGATTTGTCATTTTGTTTAGGTTCGTTTTCGTGGCAATAGTTCGATTAAGGTGCTTAGGTAACATTAAGGTAAGGGACTTTCTACTGGACTCACTTATAGCTTGATTGTGATGAATGGTGATGTTATATCTGAATTGAGAGAGGATGATAGTTTTGACATATTTATGGATGTAAACTTAGGTATTTTATGTTATGTTCGATTAAGAAAATACATATAACTATGTATGGTTGGATATGGTCTGAGTACTTGAAGGTATTGGTATTTATGTATGGATTGGTGTAGACTGGGTTTTGCGTGCTTGAAGTGACTGATTAGATTATGTATATATTTCTTACACGGATGTTGATTTATTGTAACTCGTTGATGTTTTTGATAGGGAATAGACTTGAAATGGAGAATTTCTCTTTGTTTAGGCTGAATGCATGATATATTGTTACTGTTGGATTCATTTAAACTGAGGAGACGGTATGGTTGTACACTTGTAGACTGAGAGGGAGGTTGTGATTATTTAATGGTTGACTGATGTACTGATAAATTCTGACTAGCCTTGAGATAAATTAGAATAAGGTGATTGTTAGAGGTCATGAAAAGTATTATGTGATGAGAATGTTTGACTGTATGGAGAAAGATTGTTAATATGAAAGATTGGACTGAGGGGAAAAATTATTAGTTGTCCTATTGGTAGTACCTTGCAGGTGTCCTACGAGATCACCACTTTTTGTATCCTACGGGATTATTTGATTGATATGTGTTTCTGCAGAATACTAGACTGATATGTGCATCCTTCGGGAGCACTAGACTGATATGTGTATCCTTCAGAAACACTAGACTAATTATGTGTATCCTACGGGATCACAAGACTGTGACTGTGCAGGGTACTCCATTAGGGAGCTAATAATTTATTTTTTCCTTAACGGGACCAGTAGTGGGTGTCTTACTGAGTATGTTTGTACTCACCCTTTTTATGGTTAATTTTTTTCAGGCAACGATAACAAAGGAGGTAGACCGGCGAGAGGCAAGAAGAAGGTGTGACTGCCATAGGGAATGTCGTTCAAAATGCTTTCGCCTGTGTTTTGTTGTTTTCTTTAGGACATGAGATTATTTAGAAATTTTTTGTGATTTAACAAAGTTTATGAATTATCATTTTGCAAACTGTACTTCTAAAATTTTGGTTGATTGAAATAGGGCCCGAATAAAGATTTCTTTGATGTTATTTAACTTTAATGCATTTAATAAAGACTCATGTTTAGAAGAAGTGTTTTTCTATGAAAGTAATGACCACAGTTTAGTTTTAAAAAATTTGGGTCGTTACACAGGTAGTTGGGACTCCCACTTATATTTGATGGAGTTTGCTTATAATAACAGCTTTCAGCCTACTATTGGCATGGTGCCATTTGAGGCTTTGTATAGTAAATATTGTAGGACTCCTGTTTGTTGGAATGAGGTTGGTGAACAGAGATTGATGGGTCTTGAGTTGGTTCAGTCTACTAATGAGGCTATTCAAAAGATTAAAGCATGTATGCAAACAACATAGAGTAGAAAGAAAAGTTATGCCGATGTGAGACAGAAAGATCTTGAGTTTGAGGTGGGAGATAAAGTGTTCTTGAAAGTAGCACCTATGAAGGGTGTTTTGCGTTTTGAGAAGAAGGAGAAGTTGTGTCCTCGTTTCGTTGGACAATTTAAAATTTTAGAGATTGATGAGAATTTAAGCTATGTAGAGCAACCAGTTGAGATTCTAGCGAGAGAGGTGAAGATGCTTCGTATCATAGGGATTGCATTAGTAAAACTATTATGGCAGAATCACCGTGCTGAAGAGGTGACATAGAAGCGAGAAGATGATATGAGAGCTCGTTACCTAGAGTTGTTTGAGGATTAGAACTTTTGAGGACAAAAGTTCCAAAAGGATGGAAGATTGTAACACCCCAAATTTATATTTAAGGTATTTAATTTTAATCAAATTTTGTTGTTTATCAAAGTTTTTAAATTTTTGGTGTTAATGTACTTTAGCCTTATGTATAAGATAAGTAGATTTGTTCGAAAAGAAAAGAAGTGAGGATTTAATTAAATAAATAATGATAATAATAGTCATTTATATTATTATTACTATTTTTTTCATTATTACTATTTAAAAAAAACGTTTCCCTTCTTCTCCCTTCACGCGTGAACCACCCCCTTGCGGTTTCTTCTTCTTCCCTTCACGATCTAGCTGCCGCTCCTCTTCTCTTCTTCTATTCTTTGTTTTCTTCTCTGTTCAACGTCCTCCATCGATTGTCGCACACATCACGCCATCAAAGGCACGAGTTAGCCAAGCCAAAGCGTCCTCATTTCATCCTTCATAATTTCAGTAGTCGTACGTCGTCGGACAGTTGTTACTTAGATCAGTGTCATCCGTAAAGTGTCGCCACTCCAAACGTTCATCGACTAGTGTTGTGGAGCATCGACCATCTCCATCGTGTTTCTTGTCTGATCGAGCTGCCCACATATCTGCATCGTTTGGTCTCCACGTAAGCCATTTGTGAGCCGCACGCTCTGAGCTTCTTCTCCAAGCTAGCTGTCGAATTTGCTGCACATCATTGTGATTCTGTTTGTACGCTACTGCCACTTCTTCCTTGCTGTGGATGTAATCATTGGAGAAATACTTATTCCTTGAAGGTACAAATTGTGGTCAGTGAGCGGATCCGTGATTTTTAATAGGTTGAGTTGGATTCGTCTCTCCATTGTGGTGGTAAGTGTCAATTCACTTTTGAGAGAGTTAGATAGATGAAACTATTTTGAAAGATGTTAACCTCCTGTTATTTAAGTTTAGGATTTGGTTGTTGGAATTAGTTCGACTAAGGATCTTGCGTAAAATCGGGCTAAGAGATTTCTACTACTGGACTCTACCTTATAATTGAAATATGTTGACTGTATGGATATCTCTGAACAATAATGGAGTTAATGATGTATGTATACTAAGGTTGATTGGGACATATATATATATATATATATATATGGATGTAGATATGATGACAAAGGTAGAGTATGGTTGTATAATGTGTGGATGTGAACTTGTTGACTGTCGTTTATA